>SMSQ01018441.1:9089-25059 GCA_019453375.1 Ctenoplectra terminalis
TAATTCTAAGATTCTACGGTTTTAGGAAACGGAAGATACAAGATGGATATTTAGAATTGTACGTTGCAGGATAAATGGTATAAAATGTGATGTTTCTGTCAGTTTGAACGATGTTTATGAAATTATTTTTGCGACGAAGCAAAGTAATCGGAAGCGCCACGAAGCGTCAACCGATTTAACAAATGGCGGCTCCTGTTTTCGGACAGGCTCGAGTGAAGGACGTTAGGTGGCTTACGTAAAAGCTTGTTTCGTCAGTTTTGAACGGTACGTACAATGTAAAACGACTGTCTGTAATTAAATCTCTTTTTGTTTTTTCTTTCAGCCATTGAAAATATGTTGCCTCTCGAAAAAGTATCTATTGTTATACGGACAGGATCGTTTAAGCTTTTCTTTTTATTATCGAAGCTTTTACTGTACCGATGGCGGTTTATTTTTATTTTTAGTTTATCTTCGGTATAAACAGTTATTATTTACCGTTTACTGGAAGCTTATATCCTTACTATATTATTTTAATTGTATATTACTATATTATTTAATATATTAACCCTTTGCACTCGAACGTCTCCTTTCAGGGAACATCAGAATTTGGTAATGGTATTAATGATTGCAGAGGATGAACTTACGTCGAAATAACTTTTTTTGAAAATGCATGTTTCCTTGAAATTCTCTATTTCAAATGGCGAGAGACAGCAAATCAAAAAGTATGGTATATACCGAAATATGGAACGATTTCTGTTTGCACGCTTTCCTATAAAACTGTCGCGAGATGGCTCCAAAGGGTTAATAATATATTACTTTAACATATTACTTCACATAATTTATCGATTAATAATTAATTCATTCTGTTACGTATCAGTAATTCTTTCGAACGCAACTGTATCTTTGATATTAGTTTTTTATGCTGTTGAAGACAATTAAATAATTATAAGTTTTTTCTGAGATTTCGTTCAGCCAGATTTTATTTAATATTTTATACTATAAATTTTTGTATAGAAATACTATTTATTATACAATATACTAGTCTCTCTCATACCATCTACATAAATACTAAACATTTGGAGGATTAACTGTATTTATCAATTCTAGAATTTATTATTCTTATAGATTTGGAATAAACAGATTAGTCAACTGTTGAAAAATATGCATAGAATCGTATGAAAACTATTTTAATTAAATACTTTAAGTTTTACAGAAATTTAAAGTTTACTGTGTTACAGAAGATTAAGGTTCTTTTAACCTATTAACTGCCAAATTTTTTTTTTTTAATTTTTGGCTGGATAATTATATATATGCACAAAGAGTTGTGTAACAATATAATTATATTGAAATTATGTTTTGTTTTGAAGTTATTTGATATTTTTGAAAAAGTCCCAAATGGGTATCGTTATGAAATGATCAATAAAATGATTTGAATAAAAAGCAAAAGACCGAGTAACTAACAGATCGTTACTATAACCTCTGAATTATGTACATTTATGTACTGTATTTCATTATAATATAAAAAAGAAATCAAAAATATTAAACTTCAAATATGACAATTTTGTTCCGTTCAACTTACATACGAATTTCAATTTTGATCGCTTGTTGTAAAGAAACGAAGCGCAAAATACACGCTTTCTGTTACACACAATATTCACAGATATATATAGAATGAAATTAAATTGTCAAACGTACCAAATATATTTTTCTATGTATTCTAATATTTTTCCTGTATAAACACAGGAAAAGTATTTTTTTAAAACTTGATTAAATAATTATAAAACGAGAAAATAAAAATCAACGTCTTTGTTAGTAAGGCGTAATAATTTACTATCCATATACTAATTAAACGGTTTATTTCGTTACACTTAATTTATACATCCTTCCGCGACTTTTAGAAACAAAAGAAAAGCGCGACTCCACATGGGTCGATAAAAGGAAAACAGAAACACAGGAAATCGATAAAACAGGAACCCCCTCAAGCAATTGCATAATACATTGCATAATGTATTGCGATACCTCGACATTTTCCAAATCGACAATAATTTTAAAATTAGCCTTGTGCTTCTTATTAATTTATTATCTTTCAAGTATTTCATCTTTTTTTCGAGTTAACGTTTGGATTATACAATATAATCAAGGATTTATGTAATTTCGCTAAGCACGTTCTATTTACATCAATGAAATCATGCGAGAAAGAAAGCTGCTGATCAACTGACCTTTGGGTCTTAATTTCATACTTTTTGGCGCTAATTACGTGCAAAAAGTTTGATCCGTTTCATCCAATTCTTAAACACACAAGAATTATCTAGCGAACGTCGTTTATGCTTTCTTTTTTACTTTCACGAAACATACTTAAAATAGTTTATTACGGAATGTGTTAATATTACACTAACATGATACGATGCTAACACTTAATTATATTATTAACCTAAATCTTCATTAATTAAGCGGTATATATCGAGTTAGCATCTATTACATGTACGCCTATTAAATATATATTGGCGTTTCTTTTTCATCTAAAACATAATTCTTGTTAAACACTAAGTAATCAAAGCAAATTACTACTTATAATAGTATAAAAATGAAGTATAGCAAGTAAAACATGGAAATTCAATATTCCATCATGAATAATCAGAGCATCGATGAAAGTTGCTATCTCGAAACATCGATTAACGTGAATCCTATAAGTGAATAGTTCTTTAAAAAAGAAAAATTTATCGCGTTACTTCATAAGTAATGTCACGTTATTTCATAAACAATCTTTTGCACTTACAATTTACTAAAAATGTGAGCCGTTTATTTTGAATGTGGCCTAAGTCCATTTATCTTCAAATCGAGATATTTAAGGGTTTGCGTTTCAATGAATTTAAAAATATACGTATAGGATACTAATGAGTCATACCGCTTAAGTGTATCTAAGGGTGTTAAATTTATAGTTCCTATTAAAATAGTGGCAATTGTTACGCGAATAATATGCCTTTTCTTATGAAGAATGGAGTTAGGCCACTTTAAAAATTAACAACCAGATTCGTTATAAAATTTGAAGGTGCCCAAGTCCATTCAACATAATTTAAAATGCTTCAAATTGAAAAAAACAATACTGAATTTATTTTACGTATCTTTAAAACACTTGGGAAACATAATTTATGCGATTCAAAACGTTTTTTAACTACATAATGTACAAAATTATAAACATAAATTTATTACAAAACAATCTACTACTCGTCTACATTTTATGCGTGTGAAAGGGATTTGAAGAAACCACGATGTTCCGGTGTATATATCGTAATAGGTCCATTATGTCCTTGAATTTTGCTGTTGTAAAATTTTCGTTGTTTTGTACTATTTCTTCTTCGCTATCTGAACTAAATAGTTTTGTTCTGGTCTTCCCCGTGGGTGAAATAATTTCTAAAATTTAATATTAAATTTTAAGTTTTATGTTAACACATTGAGGACGGGTGACGAGATTTCTCGTGTTTTGTATTTTAAATCTTGAAAAGGTGAAAATAGGAAACGACGATGCATGGAAGGTTACTTTTAAAAAGTTATCCGTTCAATTCAAACATTAAATTAAGAGCTATGTTTAGAATACAATTTATGCTCGAAAGTATGCAACCAAGGATTTATTCGATCGTAACTTTATTCCCTGGTAAGTTTTACAGAAACAAGGTCCCGTCGTCAATGTGTTAATTAAACGTACTGGTTATTCAACTGACGCAATTGTCCAAAAACTGAGGTCACTTTGTAAATACTAATTAATTAAAATTACCTTCATCATTGCTTTCTGACATTACAAACAGTAAATATCTTGATTTAAGTATAAGTGGAGTTAGGCTACTTTCAAACTGCACAGTTCGATTATTGAACTAACTCTGAAAACTTATGTGTCAAGAAATTATTGTATTTGCTCGGATTATAAACAACCTGAAATGCTTTACTGATAAACAACATGAAATTGTACATGTAACCATGGTAACCGGGAAAAATTGAAAAATCGAGTTAGGCCACTTTCAAAATAAACGGCTCATGTATCATTTTACCAATATATTCCAAGCGACGCAGTACCGTTATTTAAATCTTCCTGCTATTTCTTTTGTATTTAAATTTACCTCTATCCAACTTTTATAATCTTTAATGTTGCATCAGTAAACTAAAAAATAAGTCGTCTGATTCTAGTTTATCGAAACGGTTAAAATCGCCATTTTGAAATTATGAAAAGCACTCCTAATATTTCTCAATCTTTAAAATATCCGCACTGCACACGCCATAAATGTTTCTAACTATATTTACCAGATTTTGTTATTTTTAATTCATGTAATATTTTTCATTTTTATTTTGTTTCTTTTTTTTCAATAAATGGTAATACGTTCTATGTATCAGATGTTCGAATTAGATCGAAGAAAAAATATTCTTTCAAAGGTATAGAGAAAAATTTACATATATGTGTTCAAGAAATAAGACACTGATGTTAATTTAACATAAGATAAATAACGATATTATTTATGGAATGATTTACATTCGTTACATTCAGAAAAATTTACATATATGTGTTCAAGAAATAAAACACTGATATTAATTTAAAATAGGATAAATAACGATATTATTTATGGAATGATCTGATATTTATAATTAGTTACTTTCTTCCCAATCAATTCAATTTTTGTTGGGATCCAAAGATTCACGCAACACGAACAGATGTTAAATCCACAGTGGGTGATCAAATTATTACGATCGGATGAAAGAGTTACATATTTGATATTTCTGGTAATATTATTAGGCATCGGAAAAAGTTCGCGAGGATTTATGCTACAAAATTCAAGGAGTCCGAACTTTCCTGAAATGTAATTTTACTTAATAAAGTAATCATTATTAATTTCTGTAACTCGTCTCCAATGTTTTTTAAACTAATACATTCGAGCAGTATAAAAATCTCGAGTTCTGATTGCGAAAAATAAATTAACCGCTTTTTTTATCTCGTTATCGTTTTCAATTCTTACAAGCTTGGAATAAACTCGAACCAGTTTGTTATGCTCTCTTTCTAACACTAGAACCACCGACGATTAAAGTACAGCTATTTCTGCTAAAAAAAATTCAGAATAGTAATGTATAAAAAAATATCGGATGCAAAGGAAACAAATCTTTATTAACATTCGTTGGAGAAAATCGCAAAAAATTCTTAAAAATCCACCGTTAAGAATTTATAAAATTTATATTAAAAAGTGCAAACCAGTCATTTTGACCACTTCGATGGTTCTAGTATTAATAACAGAAAGATCTCTACGAACACTACATATGCGTTCTACTATTGGGTTGTTCGGAAAGTAATTTCGTTTTCTTTTTTGTGAAACTGAAAGACAATTTTCGTATAATGAACAAATATTTTATTAAATTATATANCTCGTCTCCAATGTTTTTTAAACTAATACATTCGAGCAGTATAAAAATCTCGAGTTCTGATTGCGAAAAATAAATTAACCGCTTTTTTTATCTCGTTATCGTTTTCAATTCTTACAAGCTTGGAATAAACTCGAACCAGTTTGTTATGCTCTCTTTCTAACACTAGAACCACCGACGATTAAAGTACAGCTATTTCTGCTAAAAAAAATTCAGAATAGTAATGTATAAAAAAATATCGGATGCAAAGGAAACAAATCTTTATTAACATTCGTTGGAGAAAATCGCAAAAAATTCTTAAAAATCCACCGTTAAGAATTTATAAAATTTATATTAAAAAGTGCAAACCAGTCATTTTGACCACTTCGATGGTTCTAGTATTAATAACAGAAAGATCTCTACGAACACTACAAATGCGTTCTACTATTGGGTTGTTCGGAAAGTAATTTCGTTTTCTTTTTTGTGAAACTGAAAGACAATTTTCGTATAACGAACAAATATTTTATTAAATTATATATTGGCCATTCTGGTCCAGCACCTTTCGTCATCTTTCGTGCTGTTTTGTTTTCGTGCCCCTAATATTTTATATACATTAACCCTCTATGGGACCGTGTGACTTAAAAGTTAAAAACTGATGTATCTATATTTGAAAAAATTAATTTTGTTTAGTTATCACTGCACTATTAAATTTGATTACTGTATTACTGTAGCGACATCACGATCCATTTACAGTAATTATTAGATAAAACATTTTCAAATCAAAGTGAAAAACTGTCGTGTAGCGAAAGTAAAAAGAGAATACACAAAATATTGATTGTTTTAAATTAATCAATATTTCTCAATCTAATTAACACCTCGTGAATCTAATTCTTAAAAAAAAAGAAAAGAAAGAAATAACGTCAAAATAAAAATAATATTAATCCATCTTAAATTCATTTCTAAGATAGCAAAATATTTTTTTTGGCAGGTGGTCTAAGAATTTTGCACAGTGCCGTATGTGCTTTTTTATTTTTCATTTATAAAGCATTCTTAAATATTACTACATATTTCTCGTACATCTATTTAGTATATAGGCTTTGTGTATAATTATGTGAGTCGTCGACACGCGCGTATGAAAAATTGAAACGAGATATCTCGTAACCCGGCCACAAAGTTCGGTTTGCTATATACGAGATATGTCATGACCCGTACGCAATGTGTTAAAGAACCTCAGGATAATTTTTGTACTGAAAAAGGTGTTAGTTGATGTGTACTTGCAATTCCATTCTTGCTCAAAGTTTGAATAAGTAATTATTTCAAAGTGGTCATAATAATTTGATCACCCACTGTACGATCTAAACTTTAAGCTGCAACTTTTATTAACCATATACAAGTTTTTCAAGATTATTAATTTAAACAACTACCGCGAACAAGCGTGGCTCAACTTTGAAACAATAATTTTACGCGTAATTTACCGCTTCCTTTGCTATTTCGTATAAATTCACGTGAGCGAAAAAATTAAACAGGAGCAATGCACGTGAGAATTCGAAGATATTACAGGAAAAGATAGATATCGGAGACTAGTGGCATAAAATTGACCGAAGATTGGCGCCGTGGGAATTCAATTACACTCAGGTATGAATGTTCATCGTAAATTATGGCAACGCAATGCGCATACAATTAGTACGCAACTGACTCAAAGTGAAAGGGTAGCAGCGGTAAAAATTCGTAATTATTCACTTCAGAATTGAAGAGTTGAAATGGTAAATGATGCGAGTACCTAAAAAAATTAAAAAATAATTTTTTTAATGGAACGGATGTGAGTTTCATATAGAATGTGGTAGAGAAAGTTATACGTGTTCGAATAATTTTTTTCAACTTTTAGGACTATCACAAGATAGAGCTAAAGTCGAAAGTGCCAAAGCTGAATAGAGTAGGGGAGACCGGAGCTAGTTGACTAATTTTTAACACATCCAATTTTTATGAATAAGCCATTGGTATTTCGTTAACTGTTTGCGTATCAAAAATTTATATATTTACTTAAATATACGAACATAATTTTGAAAATCGCTTTGAGTCTAAATTGTAATTTTTATTTACTTAGATCAATGAAAGCAATAAATTAACAAATCACAACTGTTGGGTTTATTGATTTATACGACACGGTTGGTTGGTTTGATATTTATTTTTAAGTACCTAAGAAAGAATAATGGTATTAACGAAAATTAAACATTTATTTCGTTCAAAAATAAAAATTTACATTCATTTAGTTCATACATATTTATAATAACGAATCAAATCATAATTTGTGGGCTGACTTAGAATATAAATTATCATCCGAATCACAATTAATACACAGGTAAAATTCTATATTTCTCAGATTGATATCTGATTAACAAATGGAGCCAATTAATACTTTAATCAGAGCAAAGCAAAATAAAAAAGAGACAAAACTGATATCCGGAGTTAATAGACTAATAGTTAGATAACTTCCTCTATATTGAGTCAAATAGCCCCGCCTGACATTTTTAACATGTTACAGGTTATTCGTAGTAAAATAAAATACCGTAAATTATTCGGGACAAAATATATAATTAGTCAAAAGAAAAATATTCATTTATCACAGCTGCTTTTAGATTTTTTATTCTTACCGATATAATACGCGAATTTCCTAGTACGACGACACATTAAATGGTGAGGTAATTATTAATTTGTTTCAATATCATAAAGTAATACGCCATATTTTAAAGAAATACATCAAATTATAATATAATCGAGAAGAAATCAAATATTTTACTGTATTTAGAAACAGAAAATGGGTGAATTTTCACTCGAGGAGCGTATAAGTGTTAACTATAATTGAAAATAATATATATACTATATTATATAGATACTAAATAATGTATATAATATATACCATAATTTAAAATAAAAAATTTAAATTTCTGTACATTCGAGCATAAGATTGTTCGTATCATTCACAAATAATAAAGTAATACATAAGACATACAGCTTTTTCACACTTAATGCAACGTGCATTTTTTGCAAGGAAAATGTGTCAAATTGACACAAGGGATGAATAAGGGTTAATGTTTTGTAAGATTATCGTCTCAGACCTTTTTTAACAGTAGCACTAGTGACGAGTAAAAGATATCTATTTGTATAAAAGAAATCGAAATGATTAGTATTGAAAAAAAAATACACAATTTAAAGGGAAACGAACCATGATTAGTATCTTTTCACAGAAAATTACAAAAAATTCTCCAAAATACACCATTCTAAATTTAATCGATTTTTATAAGTAATTACGAACTGGTTTGGTAATTTCAATTTTGTCCGACTTAATAACTCTAGTGTAAAATAACTTTTCAAAAATTCTTTTAACACCGTATTTTTTTTTTTTTTAATCGACTACTTAATTCAGCGCAAATGTATTCGTGTACNCATCAAATTATAATATAATCGAGAAGAAATCAAATATTTTACTGTATTTAGAAACAGAAAATGGGTGAATTTTCACTCGAGGAGCGTATAAGTGTTAACTATAATTGAAAATAATATATATACTATATTATATAGATACTAAATAATGTATATAATATATACCATAATTTAAAATAAAAAATTTAAATTTCTGTACATTCGAGCATAAGATTGTTCGTATCATTCACAAATAATAAAGTAATACATAAGACATACAGCTTTTTCACACTTAATGCAACGTGCATTTTTTGCAAGGAAAATGTGTCAAATTGACACAAGGGATGAATAAGGGTTAATGTTTTGTAAGTTCACCGTCTCAGACCTTTTTTAACAGTAGCACTAGTGACGAGTAAAAGATATCTATTTGTATAAAAGAAATCGAAATGATTAGTATTTAAAAAAAAATACACAATTTAAAGAGAAATCAACCATGATTAGTATCTTATCACAAAAAATTACAAAAAATTCTCCAAAACACACCATTGTAAATTTAATCGATTTTTATAAGTAATTACGAACTGGTTTGGTAATTTCAATTTTGTCCGATTTAATAACTCTAGTGTAAAATAACTTTTCAAAAATTCTTTTAACACCGTATTTTTTTTTTTTTTTTAATCGACTACTTAATTCAGCGCAAATGTATTCGTGTACGTAATTGTTGTAATTAATTAGAATAAAAACTAGATAAGTCAAATATACAAAATTCGATCGGTGCGTAGATTTTTGTGACTGGCTGTATGTTGTTTTTCATACTACAATTGTGAATACTATTGAAAACTAGTTTGTACAGTTAAAATTGAAAGTTGAACGTCGAATAAATATCTCAGCCTAGAAGATCACCGAAGAGTGATATCGACGTTTTACCGATGAATATTCTAAATAGGTACTGTACGATTCGAACAAGATTGATTGTATTGTTACTTTCTCTTTTCTACTGACCTCTCATTATTCCAAATCGTTGCTAGAAATATCACCAATCAGAACAATCTGTTCCATCATGACAAAAGCTGAACTAACAAAAGAGAATGAGGTGAATAGAATAATGTAAAAGAATTCGTATTGTAAGTTGCCATAGCGTAGAAATGCAACGCTAAAGACTCATTAGGTACAATTAATGAACAATGAACGGTTTTGATGAATAAGAAATACATTATTCGGTACGATGACGTCTACGCGTATAATTTAACGTCTAAATAGAATAATAAATCAATTGAGGAATTTGAGGTGGACCGACGCATTCTTTTGTCTCAACCCCTTTATTACTTGCTTCGATTCTTACGTAATTAATTCAGCCGATGTTAGGAATGTTCTGGACGTATCCTTTATCTCTATTGTAACCAAAGAAAATTATACATAGAAGCTGTTCGTCACAACAGCCATTATGTGCGATACCAGTAAGATGTTTTATACGGTGACACATTGTTTGATAAAATCGAAACCATATATTCACCCTCTATAGCCCGAATTTTGTCTGCTTATCGGAGAAAAAATTACGATTGATCACAGTTTTTTACTTTGATTTGTAAATGTTTTAATTAATAATTACTGTAGATGGATCGTGGTGTCGCTACAGTAATACAGTAATCTAATTTAATAGTGCAGCGATAACTAAAAAAAATTGATTTTTTTAAATATAGATATATCAGTTTGTAACTTTTAAGTCACACTGTCCCATAGAGGGTTAATGTAAAAATTAAAAAAATAACAATTTACAAAGATATAATCGATTTAACAGAAAAAAAAGTTTCTTAAATAATATTAAACACACGTAAGAACGTACTTACGTTTTATTAAAATTTTATACGTTATTGAGATAAAATAATAAAAATGAAGGAGAATGTAACAACACTTTGTAATTATTCAAGATTATATATACACCTTCAGAATTAAAGCAATCATTTGTTAAAACGTTCGTGTACGTTCTCCGTAACAGAGAATAATTTTTATTTTCACTTATATAAGTGTTACGCCACAGTTTGTTACACAAATTACCTAAATTTTTATACGTAACCGAATTAATTTCATATTAACTGAAATCGTATTAACTTAAACGCTGTACCGAAAAGGTTAATTTTTTTTACTGTTTTGGTAATATTCTTCGTCTCTATCGTAAGCAGAGAAAATTAAATTCAGAACTTGTTTATCATACTAGCGATAATGTACGATACCAGCAAGATGTATTATTCGGTGAAACATTTTTTCGTAAAATCTAAATCACCTGTTAATGAGAAAACAAGAAAGAGCAGCGAAAGTTTAGAAACATGAATAATCATTGTTTTATTTCATATGCCTAGTAGAAATCATTTGATTTTTTCGATTTTATTTCAGCTTCGATTAACAATTCATTCTAGCTTCGATGAAGAATTTCTGCATTCATTTTTTTTCGCTTACAAAATTCAAAATATATTTCAATCGATTCCCTGCAAATATTACTTTATCGGATGATATAATAAAACGACCTCGTATAGATCAGAGCAAAATATATTGAGAAAAAAGGTGACCAATAACGAGACAGAAAACAGTTTTCCAATTTCTGTAGCGAAGAAACTTTCTGGAAGAGCGTCGACGCTAATGAACAGAAGCCTCCCGAGGGGGTTAATCCATCGTACGGAGTAGGTCTCATCTCGAGACTTTCTCTCCGTCCAAACCGCCGCTGTATACTGACATCGAAATAATGTCGAATAGATTGCCCAGAGCTGTCTACTCTTGGAAAGTCGTTCGTTTTGTTTCATTTCGCTACTCGAATAGAAGCGGTATTGGAGGCCACTTTGATGCTCGATCTGAGTTTGAAACTACGATTCTCGACAATTACAATCTCTCCTGTCGTCTTCTTTTCTATGTTTCTCTCCGTTTCGGGCAGTTTTTAACTTGAAAAGTCTCGTTGACGATTCCGACAGAAAGATTTCAAATTCAGACGTAATACGCTTCACGATGAAACGAGTAGAGCTACGTTTCAATATCATTTACTGTTGAGTTGAGTCGCAGATAATTACATTTTTTTAACATAGAATACGTTTATCGGCTGGGTTTGTTGAAAAAGTGTGACGAAAAAGTGTAACGAAAAAGCGTGACGCCGACGGGTTGGATCGAAAGATGATGCAACGAGGCCTTTGGGTGGAGCGAGGTTTACTGTATTGGCAAAAAATAAAGCAGTTCAGTAGTTGAGAACGTATTCTATGTTAACAGCATTAACCCTTTGCACTCGAGGGCTCCGGAGCGGAGCCATTTAAAATTTGTCTTCAAACTCGAGGGCTCCGCTATGGAGACAATGCAAATAATATTTAGTTCATACCATAACCGTTTGCGTACCGATAATACCATACTATAACCGAAAAGCGCCAAGGAGCGCGTTGGCGTTCGTTCGATTACGTATCGAAAAAAGCCGAAGAGCGTGATCGCGTTCCTTTGATTACGCGTCGAAAAAAGCCGGAGAGCGCCTTAGCGCTTGTCATATTCAATGCGGTAAACAACGGGGCCGCACTTCTCGTGTTTGTTTCTTTTATACGAACATTCTTATTGCAACTGGCAAAGGGATTAGGAATGAAAATATATATATACTTACTATTAATTTATAATAGGTAAAAACGAAATACAAATTGGATTACTGATAGCGATGCGACGTGCATGCGTCTGAAAGACTGAGCGCGTTTCGACAAATTGTGGGTGCGCCGTCAGTTGTCTGTATTGACCAAATGCACTGGCTTTTTTCGACACAAAATCTCAAGAGCGCGGAAGTGGCTCGTGGTACGCAAACGGATAAGGACAAAGACAAATCACTTTTGCTGACAAATAACGATCGCGGCTCGCGGATAATGACGTTCTCGATAACAGCATATTTTGAGATGGCCAGGGACTGTAGTTTTGAAATGATAATCATCTTCGCAGCACATTTTTGATATACAAAACTACCGCTTTACGCTTTAAGGAAGAAACACGTATCAGACGAGAAAAAAAAAAAAAATTTGCATTTCAACTGTTCATTTTATTATTCATATTTATTTTATTGCTCTTATTTTGGAAATTATATTTGTAGCAATCACTCGACAAAAACACACAGTTTTATGCATTGGAAAATAATTATTACATCAATAATTATTATTTATGTACAATTTGAAAATTTCACAGCTTATAAAAGTTCCTATAGCAATAATAGTTATAAGAAAAAATTAGATTAGTGAACAACAATACCTAATCCTTGTTTCGTAAATGTATACACATAAAATATGTAAAATAGTAAAAATAATTTCAGTGAGTGTAATTTATCGGTGAAAAGTTAAATTTCCCGAAAATAAACAATTATGTCTCCACAAGTTTGTACTTTGTTCATTCCGAAGAAGCAATTTTGAGATAATCGTAAGTTTACATTTAAGCTAAAAATTGTCAACGAGCTTCTTACGCAAAGAAAACCCTTTTTGTTAGAAGACTAACATTATTACGGTAGAAACTGTGAACGTGTAAAAGTAACAAAACGAAGTACGATGTTTCCTGTTGTATATCCATTAAGTTTTTGTTGAAATTCGCGGCACGACATTCCACGTAACTAAAAGATAAAAATGTCTTGTACGAATCATGAGTCGGAACAGGAAGAATGTTCTAAAGGGCTGTGCAGATGTGACTACAATACAAACTAAATTTATAGTAATTTGCATGTACGGATCAGAAGAAATTTATCGTCTTAAACATTTACTTTCGTTTAAAAATATTGTATTTTTAGATATTATTATAATGATAAAATAAAGAACGTAAATGTAATGCAGTACTGTTTAGTAAGTAATTAAATTCTCTGGTGTTAGGAAACATAGACAAGTAAAAATTGTAAGTTTTCCGATAGACTAAAAAGAAATTTTAATGCGCAACACAAGATATGTACTTTATTTTTTTCTACAAATAGACAATAACTTTTAATCATTTTTGCAAATGAGATTTTAATCCTTCTCTTTTGTTCGTAAAAATTAACACTAACTGCATAAAAATTATGATTGTGTGCCTTTTTGATAAATGTAATAAAAAATTTATTCCTACATAACAAGTTATATATATAAAAACAAATTTAGGATATTTAATTCCAATAAAGTTGAAAATAAAAAAAAATTACATAAATTAAAAAATAGGGGTTATAGAGACCCAAACACAATAGAAGAGTTAAAATAAAGTATTTTTATGAGATACTGTATCATTTTATTTTCAATAATAACAAAAAGAAATATTATACCTTTATTATTATATATATTGTATTAATATAATACTTTCAATAATAAATCGGCTTCTCTGTTTTTTCCTAATCACCAAAGAATTATAAGATAAGAATGAGACTTTTACAAAATAGATTTTTCTGTAGAAAATGTGAGCTGTAATAAAACCAAAATTAGAATACTTTTATTCTTTTGGTTTTATTAAAATCTATTTTATAAAAATCTCATTTTTATCTTAGATTTGTTTCTGAGATATTTTAATTTTGGTTTTATTAGATGCAAGAAATGAACCAAACATGGCATAAGTAATTTCTTGTAAACTTATATTATATAACGACTATATTCACATGTCTGTCGCAAAATATTAAATCTTTCCCGCGCTGACAGATTCGCTGAGAAAAATAAAGCTAAATAAAGTATATCTTCAATTAAATACACTTTATTTGGAAAAGAGCAGCCGACAAAAAGAAGTTTCTGACTCGAATTAATAACAAGTTTCGAAGAAGAATTTCCAACAAACTTTCTCGTAGAGTCATAAAATGATAACGATTCATTGACGTCAGCACAGAATTTCGCTTGTTTTTGCATTCAAGAACAGAATAAAAACAGGCACCAATGGGCACAGATTTATTTAAGCTTATCGTCATCACTGTCACGTGCACACATTCGTGTACACGTCGCGAGACTTTCGTCTGTTCTGTGCCAAAATTTATTCCCAATTCTCTCTGTTCTTGATTCTGAGATTAGCGAAGAATTTGAATTTGAAGTTCGTTCATATTTCTGGATAAGGCGGATCTCTAAGAATAGATACGTTTGTTGCGTGAAATTCAAAAATCTGGTCGAGAAAGAGTACATATAAAAAGATATCTCGTTTAAGAAAATTTAAGAAATACTATATAAATATTCAAATTCATGAAACGCAACGTTTATAAAATCGCGATTTAAATTCTCCGCCTGTTCAACTGGAACTATTCTCCCTGAACCATTGTTCAAAGTCTCGGAAAGACTCACTGTTCTCAACACAGGCTCTATTAAGCTACGTTTCCATCGACTTCTGGAATTACGATAAAACGCCGGTTATCCGGATACCGATTGTCCGGACGTTGATTCCCTGGCTGCCGATTATTCGAATACGTAATCAGAAATTCTCCAACTCGAGACGTGGAAACGGCATGGCGAATATAATCGAACAAGTATTACGGATTATCACCGATTTATGGAACTAAATCGACTTCCTGCTTTACCACATATGAAACCGTTCTGCTAAGGTTCCGCTTCCAGGAGAGCATTTAAAATTTCGCTAGTCGTTCGCAGAACGAAGAAATTATTGTTCCGGTCTATTGTTCTAGAAATATATTAGATTATTTGGAAAGTTTGCTAGCGAAATTTGAAAATAATTCAAATTCTATACGTACTTGTGTAAAATTAGTATTCTATAGAATACCGAATGCACTATTAATATTGTAGGAATTTTGTAAGAAGCAGCGCGTTGAACCGAGTGCAACGCTCGACGAAATTTTTTCCGAAACACAAAAGCAACTTCGGTGTCGCGGATGAGGCCTAGTTTCTGTTTTCCATGGCAGGGCTAGCCTACTACGTCGACAGTCGCCGGCTTCCCGACGCTTTTTAGACTCGCAAGGTAACACATATTTATTTCTCTCTGTGTTTTTGCCAATTAAGATTGGCAATTAAGTACATTAAGGTACAATGCTAATTTAGTAATTAATTTAGTAAATATTAATAGTAATTAAAGTACAATCCTAATCAAACATATAGCAATGGTGATTAGGTACATTAAGATGTACCGTCCAATACATCTTCAGCTTATGCCGTCCGATCTTTGACGATATGTAGACAAACGAAGGCTATAGTTAGTTATAGCGTATATAGTATAGTTAGTACGAAGTGTTCTAACGCATACACTTGTTAATTATTGAGTA
>SMSQ01018442.1:0-67021 GCA_019453375.1 Ctenoplectra terminalis
GCTTTCGAAAATCCCGAAATTTAGAGAATCCTAATACTTTGGAGAATCCCGAAATTTAGGGAATCCCAATATTTTTGAGAATTCCAAAATTTAGAGAGTCCCAATACTTTTGAAAATCTCAAATTTCGAGAATCTTAATGCTTTCGAAAATCCCGAAATTTAGAGAATCCTAATACTTTGGAGAATTCCGAAATTTAGAGAATCCCAGTACTTTTGAAAATTTCAAATTTTCAAGAATCCCAATGCTTTCGAAAATCCTGAAATTTAGAGAATCCTAATACTTTTGAAAATCTCAAGTTTTCGAAAATCCGAATACTTCAG
Source organism: Ctenoplectra terminalis (assembly GCA_019453375.1). Taxonomy (NCBI): domain Eukaryota; kingdom Metazoa; phylum Arthropoda; class Insecta; order Hymenoptera; family Apidae; genus Ctenoplectra; species Ctenoplectra terminalis. The sequence continues at coordinate 322 of SMSQ01018442.1, forward strand.
AAAATTCTGAAATTTTCGAGAATCCCAAAATTTCCAAAAACTCGTCCCGATTCCGGAGAAAATTTCCACCTCAACCCAACCCGATATTCTCAGATTCTCGCACATCTCTACCAAACATCAGTAATTAAATAAATCTCAACTCTGTGAAAAAAATTTGTACCTGAAAGTACAAAATATATTATTGCAAAGACAAACCTGTCTCTCTTCGTATCAATCATTGGACATCCCCTCAACAGTCGTGCATCAAAAGAAATGAGAGCGTCCAATGATTTTTTAAACAACCTCTTCGAGTCACTGTATCAGTTCCAAGGAATTGCTTAAACGGTTCACGGGAACCCCTTTGTACGAAGAATTTATCAGACAGATAAATGAAGTTACGTAAAGTGTTTCGCCGATTGACGCATTATTGTACATACATCTTCCGCATTAATGGACAGGCCGACTTTATCTCGTGCTTTATTAATATATCCGAGTGTGTTTCATTATCTCGTCTCGTTTAGCCTGAAAGCAAACTGTATGAATGCAAAGTAGTAAAGCTCGCATGATAGCCGCCATAAACTAAGTGGATTGAATTAAACTTTGTCCTCTTGGAGTATGCATTAGCCTGGAGGATCGTGAGACTTCCGGTACTTTTTCGGCCCTTGAATTAATAATACGACCGCTGCTTCCTTTCCCCCACTGCTCGAAAGCGAAAACCCGTTCGATTCTTCCTACCATCCTTGATTCAATCATGTTTATCACCTTTTTTTTTTGTATTCTCTCTTTTTTTTATAGAAGATTTTCAACGTTCTACTTCTTTAACGACGCATATTTTCATATTGATTTTGTCATTGGTGTTAATATATTCTGTGCTGAATATTTCGTTTTTTTCTCCTTTGAAATTTTTGCTCTTCGGAAATTCAAATGTTCGCTTACCTTCGTGTGTTTATGTTTATGTTCGCATTTTTTCTTTTTTTCTTTAATACTAGAACTACCGATGATCAAAGCGTACCTATTTCGAGCAAAGAATTAAAAATGATAACTGTTTGAAAAAAATATAAAATGCAAGGGAAATAAATGTTTATTCAAATTTGTTGCAGAAAATCACAATTAATTGTTAGAAATGCATCGTTATAAATTTATAGAATTTATATGAGAAATTGCAGACCAGTCATTTTGACTCGAGTGCATTAGCCTTGCTGTCCTCTCATTTGCATTCTAGAATCATTTTAAAAGTCTTTTTAAAACATTTTTAAATACTTTAGATTTACACGGAAGCAAGCGTAAGAGATACATTAAATCTGATAAAGGAACATTTAAAAGCGTAGTATTTACGTGAAAGTGAATTCCATTTATCATGTAGACTCGAGAAGGAGAGCAATTAATTTTTCCTTTTTTTAAGAAATTTTGTTTAGCGTAACGATAAACTTTGTGCGTACAATATGATAATCTGTTAATCGAGCGCATAAAACTATATCATTGTTCAGATACCTTACCGAGCGATGAAGTCATTTAGGTTAACGATCCTATATTTACTTTGACTAGCGTGTGTCTTCTTTTCTATTAAATCTTATTACTAGTTTCATTTCGATAGAATTATAGTATAAATTATATTATTAATCAAATTTGACGCAACTTAAAAATAAATAAATAAGAAAAAAGATAGGAAAAATATATTTAAATGGAATAATTAGAAAAATAGAGAAACCTTAAAAATGAAAAAAAAAAAAAGAATTATTTATAGCATATTTTCTTTCTGTAAAATCGTTCTTCGCGTTTTCCACCGATCGTAAACATTGCACAGCGCGAAGAACGCCGGATATAAATCATCACGTCTCGGTATCGTGGTACTATATCGATGCATATTTCCACCTTGACTCTTTTTAACTCGTCAGGCGCCAATTTTGTTTTTAAACGCACGCCCGCACGTGATCTCTTCTCGCGTATAAATCACGCGTTCGCTCGTTGATCTCACCAGACACTCCGTCTTTCGATATTTACCGTGAAATTTCGAAACGTGTCTTTAAACGGTTTCCGCTATTTGCCTTTATTATGCGTGTCTCCGATTAATTATCTCGATCATTGATCTCCTTTTCCTAGTCGTCGCCTACGCGTTTATAAATCACGCCGTTCCTTTTTTTTCTTTTTTTTTCTTTTCTTCATCTCGTTGCCTTGTAGTTTCCACGATATTTTTTTTTTCCAGCGTATCTTTGTCTCTGCATCGTCTTTTGTAATTAATGGAGAGTTTCCCTTCTAACTTACGCAATCAGAATAGATCGAAGATTCCGATGGTTGGAACTGCACCGTCTTTCTCGATCTCTTCGCGTATTCGCAGCAACGTTTCATGATCATTCAACGAAACTTTGCTGTATATTTTGTTTCTTTTGGTTGTGTAAGGAAAGCTGACGGGCGAGGCGAGAAGGAATTTAGAAACAAACTACAGGTAGCCGTCCTACAACACGGCATCTTATAACATGGTTTCGCTATAACACGATTCATAAATTGCAGGAACCGTCCTACGACACGGTTTCGCTCTAACACGATAAGAAAATTGCAAAAACCTTTGTACTGCACTGTATTTCTATAGCCGCGGCGAGGCTTGCCGTGTCGTAACACTAGAACTACCGAACAAGTCAAAATGACTTGTTCGTAATTTCTTATAGAAATTTTAGAAATTTACAATAATGAATTTTTCAGGATTTTCCGCAATTTTTTGTAAAAAATACTAGAAAATGCTGTGTTGTGTGAAACCATGTTGCATGAGACCCAGAGCCAGTACAAAAAGGGGGGTTACGTTCCGTAAACTTATTAAAAACAAATATTTTTTTTTAATTCTACGTAAACGTATGTACAAGCGTGAGCACACTTTTGTTTTCAGGCCACGGAGATAAAAAGAAATACTTTCCGCGAAACTGTATCTTTAAGACGGCAAGCCTCGTCGCGGCTATGGAAGTACAGTGTTGTACAATAGTTTTTGCAATTTTTTTATCGTGTTATAGCGAAACCGTGTCGTAGGAGAGCCCCTCCAATTTATGAATCGTGTTATACCGAAACCGTGTTATAAAATGCCGTGTTGTAAGAGGGTTTCTGCAATTTATGAATCGTGTTATACCGAAACCGTGTTATAAAATGCCGTGTTGTAGGAGGGCTTCCTGTTTCATTATATTTTGTAAAATTTCATGTATTCTTTAAAATAAAACCTTGCCACCCACGGGAAGGCGCTCTAAATATGCCTGCCAGTCAATGGATTAAATAGTTATAAAGAAGAGAGACTCCTTTTGACCATCCCTCATAGACCCAGTCAGCCCGTATTTCCAAGCTATTCGCCGCACCAACACCGCGAAACCTCGTTTTCAATTACTTCCTTCGTGACGTGGATAACAGAATAAAAGGAACCATGCGCGCACAGTTTTAAATTAGCTTTTAGTTCACCGTTGTAAACGAAATTTCAAATAAACCACGGTCCCCGCGCCTCTGATCCGCAACAGGCAGAACGATCATAAAGTTTCTCTCTCCAAACGCCACCGGTTGACAAACGCCGAAGCGGCGCTTCTTGTTCGGTTGCGTGCATAAACTACACACGCGTTCCGTTGACCGTGAATGTCGGGGGAACCCGGACAAAGTCAGACACGTGTCTGCCCACACACGCACCGAAAAAAGATATCTGTAAATTTGGTGGGCCGCGGTGACGGCGGAGGCGCCGCCTCCAAGATTCTTCCTACACGATCGAGGACGACGGTGTGTGTCCAGTCGTGAAAATTATGGATCTCGTCGAAGAGGGAATCGCTCTTCAGCTGCTCTGTGACAAATACTCTGGGGAGAGACACGATCGTTCCTCGTCAATCGTCCAAAGCGGAGCGGATCTCGAGGAATTGTGAACATCGGAACCGTTTGGTTGGCCGACTCTCAGGGACGAATCGACTGGGACGTTGCGCGGTGCGAAGAAGTCGATGAACCGGGCGTGTATCGGCTGCTCAGAGTCCCACCGGTACGTCTCTGCCGAGTACTTGGCCCACTGAATCTTAATATCGTCGAGTTAGGCCACAAAGGAATTCGAACCGGCGTTTGCATTCCTTGGAACACGAGCAACCGTGGCGGACGAAAGCCTTTCGTTGGTTTGAGACGCTTTGATTTTGGGTTCGAGGTTCTGGTCTCTGTGGAGGGTTGGATTCTTTTTTGGGGAATTGGTTATATCGGTGTCTGAAAGGGTTTAGGTTCTGTACTTCAATTCCTATTTTAACCCATTTGCATCAGGACTTAAATTGCACGGACTCTCACTTATCACCGAAGCCTACAGGATTGATCGTGTGTAATTCATCGGATCATTTATAACTCGTCCCGATTTAAATATTTCCTATTCTTTATTAACCCTTTGCACTCCGTTATCCCCTCTCACTGGACATCGTAATTCTAGCATATCACTCGGATGTCCCCTTTTATGGGACATTAAGGTTTATTAGTGATTATGGGGAATTAAGTTATTTCAGCGCAACTTTTTGAGAAAAGCATGTTTCCCTAAAGTTTTCTCCTCAAGTGGCGTAAGAAATCAAATCAAAATATAGTAAAATTACTAAGATGTATAAAAAAAACATCAGCGGGTTTTGTTGTCAGAAGAGAACGCGAGAAGCGTGCTCACGACGGTTCGAGCACTTCCAGTGCCACTTGAAAAGAGAAATAAGGAGAGTTTGTGGAAGAAAGATCGGTACGCGAACATGCCTCTGTATAGTAAGATTTATAAATATAAATAAACGAGTCTAAAGCTGAAGGAAAAGATTTGCAAAGCTGAGCTCAGTCCGGTTTGAAGCGTCGAGCGGTATAGAGAGATCTAACGAGTGAGAAAATCGGAAAAGTGATTCTTCTCTTGGTAAATAATATACATTTCTCGATGTCAACCAGTTCATATAAGTCCAACATCGTTATAAGACGTTGCTTGGTTCCGAAACTATTCGAAATAATACAAGGGTCTGTAAATGCACGTTTCTGTCACAAAGTAGCGCTGAGTAGCTGATAGCCAACGTCCAGAATGGTTCGGAGTGCAAAGGGTTAATACTAACCGATTGTGGTGATGTATCGGAGTACAAAGAATTATATATATGAATAAATATAAAATTCTTAGCGCAAATATTTTTATTCGATGCTACTGTGTGATGTCGCTGTCCGCGGATTATTCCGCGTTTGGTGATATAGAGAAGATATTGCACGCGGAATATTCCGCTTCGTGACGCAAATGGGTTAATTGAGATAAATTATACAAATTTTGTATAATTGTACAAATGCATAAAAATCGGAATTCTGCTAACAACTTACCCTTGCTTGCATCAGTCGTTAGGAACAATCGGTCCATAATTTGTTCCATCTGGGTGTGCATCGTGTTTCTTTCTCAGAGCCTTAATTCGTTGTTCAACAAAGGTTACGATATAATTTGGGATCTATTAGACTCGTGGGATAGATCGGAACAGTGGGTCACGAGAAATGCGGGCTGGAATCAATTCACTCAACCTACAATGGATTCTTTTAGGATGTTTTAGGATGTTTCAGGATGTTAAAACCAGTTTTATATTTTTTTATATTCTGTTCAAGTTTCAGGTATTAAATGTAGAACGTCTCTGATTCGTATAATAAAATATTATAAAATAAAATTATATAAAATAATAAAATAAAATCGTAAAATAAAATTAAGACTTTCGAGTTAATTTTCGTTTCTAATTAACTTTCATGTTAATTTTTGCTAATATTAAATAGCGGTTGTTATACCACTGAAATAAAAATAAAATAAAATAAAATAAATACAACAAAAATCATTTAAAATAGAATGTCACTTCAGTAATACAAAATTAACGTGCTTTATAAACCACACCCGCAGTTAACGAATTGAATGACCACGAAACAAGTATTTTAACACCTTATGTTTTAACAACTGTTAGGTTTGTGCATATGGAATGTCGTTTTCTCAAATAAAACTTTAACGCCCTTTATTACTATTTTTTTCAGTACTTATGCACGTTAGGGACAGCTACACACTTCTTCGACCATTCTATTGTGTTCGGGTCTGACACAATTATTTATATAATTTTTTTATCTTGAACTTCATTACACTCAGATTTCTTCAGTTTGCTTCGTTTTATATGTGTCTAGAATCTGTGTATGATTTTTTTTTTATTATATTAATCAACAAAGTATAGAATTATAATTGTTACGCGAAGAGCGTGAGTATTTATAAAAGCAATATTAATTAATAATATTGCTTTTAATAATACGTAATTGTTAGTAATATGGGTTAATAATATGTAAAATGTTAGTAATATGTAAAATGCAAAACACTGAAATATCGAACGTACTTCGTATTCAGTAATTTTCAAATCCTATAAATTGTAATTACAATTAAAATTAAAATTAAAGTTTGAAAAATCGATTAATGATCGATGTTGCCCCTTTAAAACATCGTGCGTTTAATTAAAATAATTTCTCTATGATTCTGTACACATTTCCCAACGATTAATTAATTATATCGTTTCAAATCTACGAAAATCGGATTTGGGATAAAAAAAATTCCTGGAACGCTGCTGCTATGCAGTTTCTTTATTCCGAAACAATTTATCAAATTAAAATTTCGCAGGAACGAAACTTCATATGCACCAACTTAACGTATACAACAGAACGACCGGTTTTCAGTTTGTGTAACAGTCTAAACGGCCTGTTATCTAATTGTCAGCGGTTATGGTATTCGCTGGAGAATTTAATAATACCCTTGTTACGTATTGCGAAACGCATTGCCACGGGTTCTTTTTCTTTTATTTATTTCTTTTTTTTTTTTCGCGAACCACGTAGACACTTAACGATCGCCGCGTTCGACCGCATTTCTTGTTTCCAGTTGAGAAATTAGTTCGCGCGATTTGTCATTCGTGGCGCTTGATCGATATTGTTGAAAATTGAATTTAAGATTGAAATTGAGTATTAATTCGTGANATTGCTTTTAATAATACGTAATTGTTAGTAATATGGGTTAATAATATGTAAAATGTTAGTAATATGTAAAATGCAAAACACTGAAATATCGAACGTACTTCGTATTCAGTAATTTTCAAATCCTATAAATTGTAATTACAATTAAAATTAAAATTAAAGTTTGAAAAATCGATTAATGATCGATGTTGCCCCTTTAAAACATCGTGCGTTTAATTAAAATAATTTCTCTATGATTCTGTACACATTTCCCAACGATTAATTAATTATATCGTTTCAAATCTACGAAAATCGGATTTGGGATAAAAAAAATTCCTGGAACGCTGCTGCTATGCAGTTTCTTTATTCCGAAACAATTTATCAAATTAAAATTTCGCAGGAACGAAACTTCATATGCACCAACTTAACGTATACAACAGAACGACCGGTTTTCAGTTTGTGTAACAGTCTAAACGGCCTGTTATCTAATTGTCAGCGGTTATGGTATTCGCTGGAGAATTTAATAATACCCTTGTTACGTATTGCGAAACGCATTGCCACGGGTTCTTTTTCTTTTATTTATTTCTTTTTTTTTTTTCGCGAACCACGTAGACACTTAACGATCGCCGCGTTCGACCGCATTTCTTGTTTCCAGTTGAGAAATTAGTTCGCGCGATTTGTCATTCGTGGCGCTTGATCGATATTGTTGAAAATTGAATTTAAGATTGAAATTGAGTATTAATTCGTGAGACGGATAGATTGAAATACAGGTAACCCTCCTATCACACGGTAGATAAGTTCCTAAAAATACCTTGTTATACGAGACCCAGAGCCAGTACAAAAAGGGAAGTTACGTTCCGAAAACTTATTAACCCTCTATAGCCCGAATTTTGTCTGCTTATCGGAGAAAAAATTACGATTCATTACAGTTTTTCACTGCGATTTGAAAATGTTTTAACTAATAATTACTGTAGATGGATCGTGGTGTCGCTACGGTAATACAGTAATCAAATTTAATAGTGCAGCGATAAGTAAACGAAATTAATTTTTTAAAATATAGATACATCAGTTTGTAACTTTTAAGTCACACGGTCCCACAGAGGGTTAACACTAAAAATACCAAAGCGGTCAAAATGACCGGCTTGTAGTTTCCCATAGAGATTCTATAAATTTATAACGACTCAGTTCGGGCAATTTTCCGTGATTTTCTGTGAAAAATATAGCTAAAGATTTTTTCTCTTTGCGTTATATATTCTCCGGACTACCTATCATTTTTATTTCTTTTGATACAGGTAGGTCTACTTTAATCGTCGGTAGGTTCAGTTTAAAAAGAAACATTTTTTTTTAATTCCGTATAAGCAATTTTTATTAAAAATATAAATGTACGTGTAACACAGAACGAAAAAAAAAGAAAAAACAGAAAATATTATTTTCACTCAATTTAACCTTAATTTAATAAATTTCTTCCTCGTCACTAATAGTATTAGGTTGGTGTATATGAAATGTCGGATTTTTATTACATGTAAATATTTGTATTTCTATTTCTATCGTATGATTGTTTATGAGATAACCTTTTATGCAGTTCGGTTCTCTATTATCAGAGTCATATTATGTTCAAAATACTTTTTCCTAAATCGTGCATTTTAGCCACTTTTTAAACATTTATTCCAAGTAAAAATTTTGTTGATATTCGTATAATTTTCTTGTATGAACACAAACTTGAGATTAATGCTAGAAAAATCACTGGGAACATAAACGGAGCGTTTAGACAGAATATTGTGAACAAGAGAAAAGTTCTGTATTAATTCGCAAAATTGCGTTTTAGAAATTACTTTACAAAATGAGTTACGTGGTAGACCCAAAGCGTCACTGGATAACGAATGTATTGAAAGCACTGATAGAAAATAATTCGCGACAAACATCAAAAGAACTTGCTCTAAGAATGAATATTAATCATTCCATAGTATTACATCACATTTTGTAAATTGGTAAGGTCAAAAAATGACACAAGGTTACTCTTATTTAGTACGAAAATGCGACATTTCATATGCACCAACCTAATACAATCAAACGAGAAAGTTTTTTTGATTGAACGATATCAGCTTCACTTTCTGAACCTTCTTCATTTACATTTTTTTTTGGACCTTCTATCCTCTTTAAAAAACCTCTAATTTTGGTCTGTTTGCCGGTTCTTACAAGGCCACATTATTTTAAGGTAATTTAGTTTTTAAACATGTTAAACAAAAATCGTGTTATCCAGCTCCGTAGAAGTACAGTGTTGTACAAAGGTTTCCGCAATTTTCTTATCGCGTTAGAGCGAAACAGTGTTACAGAATACCCTGTTGCAGGAGAGCTACCTGTATTTTTATTTTTTGTTTATTCTTCGAAGAAACAAGGAAAAAGAAAACAAAAAGAAATTTTCTTTCTTGGAAAAGAAAATACACTCAAAAGCGTTGAATCTATAGTAAGTGAAAGACGTAAAAAAAAAAAGTGAAAAAAGTAACACCAATTTTTAATTAGTTACTTAGCCAACTTTATTCCAAAACAAAGAATATAATTACCGTTCCGATAACCGTGTCTTACCATCCTGTTGAGTCTTAATTATCAATAACAAATATGCAATAATTGCTATAACTCGAAACGAAGAAATCTGGTTAATTACCGTCTGATAGAATCTGTGCTCCAAAAAAGCCGCGTCGATGGTTAAGGAATTTCAGACTGGTTCTCTGTTCTTCTTCTTTTCTTTTTCTTTTTTTTTTAGACCAGCGGTGTTCTACAGCTTTTGTTGATACTTTATCACGACGGTGACCTATGGAAGGCAACGGACCACGGTCCTTGAATTCAAAATAGGTTTCGTCGTTTCGGCCGGAGAAACGGCTGCGTGCTGCGCATGAAAAACTTCCGTTCTTGCCCGTGAGAATGGCGCCTCGAATTACGGGAAGCGAAATATCTCGCTTGTAAAACCACCGATTCTAATTTTCTAATTTTAATCCAAGGATTTTCCGCTCAGATCATTCCATGAACTATCGTGCACCGAAACGTGCCGAAAAGTCGAAACAAATCGTCTTTGCATGCTCGTTCTTGTGCAGAGTAACGGAACCGAATATGAGACTACGTTTATGTTAAATTTAGGTTTTAACACTAAAACCACCGGCGATTAAAGTGGAGTTATTTGCACCAGAGAAATCAAAATGATAGGTATTTTAAAAAAGTACCTATGACAAGGGTAACAATTTTCTGTGGATTAAAAAATACTATAGAGTGTCCCAGAAAAATGTGTACACCGTTTAACGGGTCATAGCTTTCTGATTTTTCTCTCTGTTCAGGGTGTAATTAACCATTTGCACTCGAGAGGTGACTCTTAATCCACCACTTGGATTATTGCAGCGACTCGAAACGCGTGTAATATAATTATTTTATTTCAATTTTCCTTTGCATTATACAAGACTCAATATTGAATTTTAAGCTTGATAACTTTGGTTCGTGCAATATTTTAGAAAGCACTCGTTAGAATCCATTCTCTGTTCTTTGGAACAAGTATCGCATAAATGTGTCTCTCGAGTGCAAAGGGTTAATTGGAAATAACGAGTGGACCAAGATTAATTTTTGAAGAAAGAAAATTTATTTTAAAATGATATTGGGAGTGTACATTTTATGTAGATTCTTTTGCGGTTTAAATATTAATTATATGTATATGGATGAAAAGTGAAGTTATAATCATTCAAACTGTGTATTTTTTTGAGATACCCTGTATTTATAAAAAATTACAGAAAATTCCTAACAATGCATCATTGCAAATTTATAAAAAATTCTATGAGAAAATAGGAACCAGTCATTTTGACTGTGTTGATTTTAAAATGGAAAGCGAGAAAGACAAAAATTTTCGTACTTCTGCATTAATCATTTATTTATATTCAACCCTTTGCCTTGTTATTGTTTCAACAGCCACACGTGTCGACGATAGTCATTAGTTGCTTTAACAGTGTGTCGAATGCAGAAAATAAAAATACTGCACCTAATTTACATTTGGTAATTCTCAATCCCATAAACTGAAGCTACAATTAAAATTAAGATTAAACTTGATTGCAAATGCACAATCTAGAAATCTACAGTCCAATTGCCAACTCTGAATTTTTAGATCAAGCTGAGAAATCATGGTCGTCTATAATTTTTTTTTTCTCACAAGCAACAAAAATTTTGACGATTGTTCCAAATTTCCAATTTTATGCAACCAAATTAGAAAGTTAACCCTTTCGCTGCGGCACCCCTTGGACTGAAAGAGTTCTTGATTTATAGACATAAATTACGTTAATACTGGATAAATGCCAGTAAAATTGAATTATTTTGTGTACCAATTATAAACGAACCTATATGTACATTTTTAGCAAATGATTGGTTTCAATTATTAGAGCGTTCATGTGTCTTTTGTAGCGAAAGGGTTAAAGCAAGAGCGTACCATTAGTAATTTCAAACGCTCATAAGAATCTCTGAGTTTTTAATTAACTGACATTAAGCTGACAGAAATGTTTTTCTTGGATTTTTGAAAATTATTACATCTCTGTAAGAAGTTAAAATACTAAACTTATGCAACAACCTAATAACAACTCGATGAATCACTTTGTCCGTGAAGAGTATAAGGATTAAAAAAAAAAAAAAAAAAAGATCTATCGTGCTGTATTTTGATGATAAACGCTTGAATATCGATACTCGAACAGTCCAAACAAGGAGTTTGATGTCTCTTTTCTCGTAAATTTGTTTCATATTCATCTTCAAATTACATCGGATGCGATGTTTAATAAATAATTCACGCTTAAGCGAAGGATTAGTCGTACTCACGACTTACCGCAGTGGTCGTGGCTGGTCTGTTATGAACGATATGAAAATTGCGGTAAAAATCGTGAGTTACAGCTGGTCACGTACGTACAAGGCACTTGACCAACCGGTTTTAAATCCACGAGGCGATGACGTGAAATTTACGAGGCTCCCTTGTCGACGTAGCCCTTGAGGAGACTCGCGACCGATGTTTCATTAGATTACCGTGCTACATTTGCCGCTCTTCCACAGAAAATTGTATATATATATTTTTTTATCTCTTTTTCTATCGACTGCAGAGAGAACTCGTTGCACGTACACGTGTTGTTCAATTGTTGTTTTGTATAGATTGTTTATCTTATTGTAGCGATGGTTCGTTATTTTTTTTTAACTCTGCACTTTTGGATTTTTTTAAGTTTCATTGAATTGTTGTGGAAACTTGAAGGATTGTTTTGGAGAGAAAGAAAAATGATAAGTGTTTAAGGGTTTGTTATTTATTTGGTTCATTTGCTTTGTTTTAGAATAAACAAAAATTAGGATTGATGAAAGTATAAAATTCATGATAAAAAAAAATTGGAATCGACGAAAATACAAAATTCATGATATAAAAAAAATTGGAATCTATCAAAATACAAAATTGATAATAAAAAAAAATTAGAATCGACGAAAGTGTTTTGGAAAGAAAGAAAAATTATAAACGGTTAAGGGTTTTTATTTATTTGCTTAATTTGCATTGTTTTACAACAAAAAATAAATTAGAATTGACGAAAATACAAAATTCATAGTAGAGAGAAATTGAAATCGACGAAAATATAAAATTCAGGATAAAAAAAATTTTAATCGATGAAAGTGTTTTAGAAAGTAAGAAAAATTATAAACGGTTAAGGGTTTTTATTCATTTGGATAATTTGTTTTGTTTTAAAATTAAAAAAATTATAATTGACGAAAATACAAAATTTATAATAAAAAGAAATTAGAATCGACCAAAATACAAAATTCACTTTAAAACTTAAACTCTAAAGAAAATTACACGTGTCGCCACAGCGACGCCAGTGGAGTGCAAAGGGTTAATCGCGTTATGTGTATCTATGAAAAGTAGTAATTTTCATTTAATGGTGGTACTAAAATTTACACATCCTGCTTAGGACAAAAGTTATCAACCAACACATTCATACCGGAGCTGTTTTTTGTATTTCACTCTATCAGGCGTCATCAAAAATGATACTTTGCTTTATCGGGCGGCGCCGAACTTAGTTATAAAAATATTTTTTCGGAAAATTAGCTGTGTTAAATCCTTTCGACCCTTCTACAGCTCTTGTGTCATTTTCAACTAAATCGAGTTTTCCTTTCGTTAAAAAATTTCGTATAATTTTTTTGTATAATTCGAATATAATATAAAATATTATAAATGATGTAAAATAATATAAAATTGAAATATAATAATTTTTCGTATAATTCATATAATTTTTAGAAAAATATAAAGAAGCTATTGCGAATACGTAAATTTTTTTCATTTCAATTTTATATCTAAGACACGTTTTTATCGCAATTAGAAATTTTTTTATTTAATAAAACGAGAGCACGCTTGAGTCGAAAATAATTTGAGAATCATAGCAGGGTCAAACTATAAACGAACATTAACCCACAGCTTAAGTTACATGATATTTAATATACGCGTGATAAAAAAAAATACGTATGTAACTTTTCCTCTTTACGAATTATCGCATATTTATTATTTTTTCTAATTTTTAATTCTCTAACGGTACCGTCTGTGTTTAGTCATGTGTGAGTTTTCCCGGTGACGGTTGACTTTTTTTTATCTAGTGGCCTCCTACAAAGCGTTTCACCAAAAATATAAGATGCCCGTGACATTACTTATCAAAGGAACCACGTGTGATCTCCGAAGTGCCGCTATAAAAAGATTTCGTATATTCCACACAGTTAAAGTATTTAAATATAATAATAAGTATATAGGAATAAAGTATTTTTCTAATTATCGCTAAAAAAAAAGTCTTATTATAATAATAATAAATTGAAATACACAATTACAGACCGCGTTCAGTATTTTCAAATGAAAATAATTCTTTCAGAACGTAATTGAAAAAAAAAAAAAAAATTAATAAATATCCAGATAAGTAAATAGAACTTGATATTAAATATGAAAAATTTCACGTTTTAAAGAATTTTTAAGGCGAATGGAAATTTTGTGCTCCGGTATAAAAATATCTCGAGACACGGAACGGAATATTTAACTTAATTCTTTTTTTTCTTTTTTCTTTTTTTTTCGTATTTGTTGAATCAAGATTGCGTAAGTTCGATCTGACATTATTACTGTTTGTAGTACAAACTGGTCCAATCAGGTATTCTATATTCTTTGTTGCGTTCGCACGTCTTAATTCCAACGTGAAAGTGTCGTTCCGTTTGTACAGCTGATTCAATGAATTTTGTAATTCCCTCGTTCGTACACGTCGACCTCGATTCCGCTTCGTGAGCCATCCTTGTCCCTGAAATACCGATAGATCTTCGTCGCTCGTTTTCCTATCCAAAGAAGTTTATTTTTTTTGAATCTTTGGTCAGATAACTTGCTGTTGTAATGTACCATCAGCAAACGTAAGTCGTTCTGTTTAAGTAATATTTCAGAGTTAAGTTTCGGGGAAGGAATATCGCGGATTTATTGCTGGTTTCATTTCTGTGCGGCTAAAATTATTTCTTCGGTAAATAGAAATCCGTTTTCAAATTCTACCGTAGAAAAATCTTGCCATATGGTAGTAATTGATTCGTATTTTGCATTTATAAACAGCGAAAAAAAAAATTAATTATGTAGTCGACTTGGTGATAAATTCGATCAACTCCATTTCTTTTTTTTTTTTTTTAATTATATTTTGGTCTTTAACCCTTTGGCTACGGTGCTCTCAGAATTGTAAAAGCTCTGAAAGTATACATAGCAAAATTGAAGTATATTGTTTAACGAATGATGGCAGAACATACGTAAATGAGAATATAAATAATTCTATGGTACAGAAAGTGTCTATGCATGCTTTTATGAGATGACTACTTAATTTTTAAAAGCGTATACATACGCGCTTCGTAACGAAAGGGTTAAGAAATATCGTTCATTTTCATGATGATGCAGAATGACATGAATACTATAGCATTAAAATCTTAATTCATTGTATATAACGATTAAAATATGATAATCTGACTACCCTTATAAAATGTGTTTAACCCTCTATAGCCCGAATTTTGTCTGCTTATCGGAGAAAAAATTACGATTGATCACAGTTTTTCACTTTGATTTGAAAATGTTTAAACTAATAATTACTGTAGATGGATCGTGGTGTCACTACAGTAATACAGTAATCAAACTTAATAGTGTAGTGGTAACTAAAGAAAATTAATTTTTTCAAATATAGATACATCAGTTTGTAACTTTTAAGTCACACGGTCCCATACAGGGTTAACACTAAAACTATCAAAGCGGTCAAAATGACCGGCTTGTAGTTTCTCATAGAGATTCTATAAATTTACAACGATTCAGTTCGGCGAATTTTTCGTCATTTTCTGTGAAAAATATAGATAAAGATTTATTCTCCATACTTTATGTATTTTTTAGAATACCTATCATTTTTATTTCTTTTGATACAAATTGGTCTACTTCAATCGTCGGTAGGTTTAGTGTTAAAAAGAAACATTTTTTTTTTAATTCTATATAAGCAACTTGATTTTTATTAAAAATATAAATGTACGTGTAACACAAAACGAAAAAAAAAAGAAACGGAAAATATTATTTTCATTTAATTTAACCTTAATTTAATAAATTTCTTCCTCGTCACTAATAGTACAATCAAACGAGAAACTTTTTTTGATTGAACGATATCAGCTTCACTTTCTGAACCTTCTTCATTTACATTTTTTGCACCTTCTATCCTCTTTAAAAAATCTCTAATTTTGGTCTGTTTGCCACATTATTTTAAGGCAATTTAGTTTTCAAACATGTTAAACAAAAATCGTGTAAGTCACACGGTCCCATAGAGGGTTAATCAAATTTCGGATATCACAACCAATTTAAAAATAAAATGACTGTCAATTTTTGCACTCCGCTGAAACTTTTACTGTCCAAGAACGTGTTAATAAAATATAAGCAAATAGGTGAAATCGAAGACAAAATTTCACGTTTCTTGAGATCCAGAAATCAGTCATGTATGCTGTAGTAGGACAACCGAATCGAACATATAGAATGCCAAGGGTCTTGGCGGTCCGCGTGTTTGACACGGCTCTGCCGGATGATAATCAGATGCAGAGTATCCTTAAAGCTACAATTACTACCGAATTTTTCTACACGGCAAAGAGCATCGAGCCCGATAAACCGCTTTCAACGATCGCATCGCCGATTGCGTTATCAGTTGGTCTTTACGAGGTATATCCGTATAAAGACATCGAGATACGAACATGTCCCGCGAACAGCGGCTCCTCGAGGGTCGCGTTATCGTTGATTGGATTTTTCTCGATCCCGAAAAAATAATCGGCCAAGATAATAAGCGGAGAAACACACACGGACCGACCGATGGACGGGGTGCAATGGGATATCGGTTCGCGCGCGCACGATAATGTCTCGCTTAATTACTTGCGGTAACCAGGTGCTAAACCAGAAACCAGATCTCTCGGCGAGGTAGGCCAGGACGTCGCCTCGAGAATTCCACGATCACGAACGGCGAGAGAGATCTAGCGACGCGGCGGGCTCCCGTCGATCGCACGTGAATGGGATTTAGAATGCCTCGTGATCGACGATCGTACGTAGCCGATGACCTCTTCGGGGAATGGTTGCGCAATTGCCACATCAAGGTCGTGCTTCCAGTTTCCCAAGGTTGGAACGGTGAACCTTTCGAATCGCGACACGATGATCGTTGATCAGAGTTAGAGTGTTCTTTTGTGACGATTGGTTGATGTTCTTTCGATATACAGTGTTTCAAAATGGGGTCTGTGAGTCTCTTTAAAGGGTGATTTCTGAGATGGTTTCAAAGGCTTTTTCCTTTGCGAAAATGTAAAATTTAGCTCCGTTAACGAGTTACTTACGCGTTAAGCGTCACACCGGTCCCTGCGGACCGGCGCTGAAATTTTCGTTTAGGCGTCGTTGGTTTCGGAGGACCGACAGTATGGCTTTCAAAGAATAATACCTTGTAATTCACGAATGGGTTTTATTAAATCACGTTGAACAAAGATGCGACTTTCCTTGGTAAGCCTTTATAATTTTCTTCTTAAATTCTTAATTACTCCGCGACCAAATGCTTTTGAATTGGTATCACAGCACACAGGCTAATGGAAAGTTTACCAAAATCAGCGTGGCGTTTAACGTATTAAGGGATGATTCCTGAGATGGTTTCAATGGCTTTTTTCTTTGCGAAAATGTAAAATTTAGCTCCGTTAACGAGTTATTAACGCGTTAAGCGTCACACCGGTCCCTGCGGACCGGCGCTGAAATTTTCGTTTCGGCGTCGTTGGTTTCGGAGGACCGACAGTAGCAATTTTTAAAAATAATACCATGTAATTTACGAATGGGTTTTAGTAAATCACGTTAAACAAAGTTGCGACTTTCCTTTGTAAGCCTTTATAATTATCTTCTTAAATTCTTAACTATTCTGCAACCAAATGCTTTTGAATTGGTATCACAGCACACGGGCTAATGGAAAGCCGACCAAAATCGGCGTGGCGTTTAACGTGTTAAGGGATGATTCTTGAGATGGTTTCAAGCAACTTTTTCCTCTGCGAAAATGTGAAATTTAGCTCCGTTAACGAGTTATTAACACGTTAATCCTCTATGGGACCGTGTGACTTAAAAGTTACAAACTGATGTATCTATATTTGAAAAAATTAATTTTATTTAGTTATCACTGCACTATGAATTGGTATCGCAGCGCACAGGCTGACGGAAAGTCGACCAAAATCGGCGTGGCGTTTAACGTGTTAATGTTTAATACACTGAATCATCCAAGTACATTCAGGAACATCATTTGTCCGACACTGTATATAATTTCTATCACGGTAACTACAATTTTCACAAATTGAAATTAAAGTCAAAGTTCAAATTAAACTTTGTTAGAAAATATAATGTGCCTTTACCGTATTTGGACCATAATCTGCGTCACGATTGTGACTCATGATTGCAAAGCAATTAACCACAAGTAGTTTCTTTAAAACATCGTGTATCTAATTAAAATAATTTCCACACGAATCTATGCATACTTCTCAACGATCAACCAATTCCATCATTCCAAGCGTATAAAAATAATCAGTTAATTGTAAAATTTTTCGAACGCTGCTTTTCGCTGCTGAATTCCTCCGCTTCGAAACGATTAATCAAATTTAAGCTTCGGAGAAACGATATTTCACATGCATCGACGTAATAGAATGCATATCGTGTACGCGTCGAAATACCGAGATGAAATAATGCTTCATAGTATTTTACATTTTTTTTATACGTCAGGTATTATTAGAAATCGCTAATTTTTTCCAATGAACTATCGCAGTTATTTACGATACAGCTCGTTCTAACGTTCTGTATTTTTTACTTAATTTATTATAATAAAATCATTGCATAAGCTTGCTCCAAGGAATTGGAACAGATTCATTTATACTCGGCTCACTTTTTCACTCACTGTATCACAGTGACAAACAGATTTTCCGTTTCACGTAACGTCAAGTCGACGCTTATTTACATATCAATTCCTGTTCCGCGAAAAATGATGAACACTGGCTCGTTCATAACGATACAAGACGTCATTTTTACGAATCATCGTAAAATAGCCTCCCACGTGAAAGACGCATGACGGTGATTAATATTCTTGTACGTTCCACGAATGTTGCAGCATTCACAGTACGATCATGCACTGCGAGTCAATGAGTCAATTACCGTAAAACACTGCGATCCACGGAGGTTAATATTACCCAGTGGTCATTAGCGTTCTGAATTCTTTCTCGTTCTCGCCAGCGACGTCTCCATTCGTTAACCTGTTAACTGTGTCATTTCAGAAACTTCTTCGCGAACGTAAAATAAAAATGAATAAAACAGAAGTAATTTTGGTCAGGTGGATTTTAATTCTTACAGATACAGGTGTAATGTTATGAGCTTTTAATACGAATGGGAGGATACGTTATAAAGCAAAGAATCCGAAAGGAAATTAATTATTATGTTCAAAATATCGGTAATTTTTGTGACGAGTTACTTCTACTTTAGTTCGATTGTGTTTAGAAGAAAAAAAAAAAAAAAAAACACGACATTTCGCCACGTTTTGTTTAATTAGCTAAGTCAGGAATGAACAACCTTTTTTCTACAACGGGCTAGATATAAATTTAAAAATGTTGTGCAGGCCGCATGTAAGAAACTTATGATAATATAAATACTGAATGGTGAACTCGAATTATCTCTTTATTAACAAAATAAACCTAGTATAAAAAATGAATGATGAACTCAAATTATCTCTTTATTAACAAAATAAACCTAGTATAAAAAATGAATGATGAACTCAAATTATCTCTTTATTAACAAAATAAACCTAGTATAAAAAATGAATGATGAACTCAAATTATCTCTTCATTAACAAAATTAATCTAGTACAAAAAATTACAGAAATAAAACACTCATTAACTCAAATTATCTCTATTAACAAAATAAATCTAGTACAAAAAATTACGAAAATAAAACACTCATGAACTCAAATTATCTCTCTATTAACAAACTAAATCTAATACAAAAAATTACAGAAATAAAACACTCATGAACTCAAATTATCTCTTCATTAACAAAATAAATCTAGTACAAAAAATTACAGAAATAAAACACTCATTAACTCAAATTATCTCTCTATTAACAAACTAAATCTAATACAAGAAATTACAGAAATAAAACACTCATGAACTCAAATTAAATTATCTCTTCATTAACAAACTAAATCTAATACAAGAAATTACAGAAATAAAACACTCATGAACTAAAATTATCTCTCTAACAAAAAAATTACAGAAATAAAACACTCACGAACTCAAATTATCTCTCTACTAACAAAATAAACCTAGCATAAAAAATTACAGAAATAAAACGCTCATTAATACATATCTACGATATCTGCGTCATTTCCAAAAATTAAGTTAACCCGCCTAGTGTACAACAAAGCTGCGGGACACTAGCAATTTTTAAAAATTCAAAATATAAAATCTTTGTAGAGCCACGCGAGAAAGTACGGCGGACCGCGGGTTGTTCATCCCTGATCTAAACCCTTAGCAAAACGCTGCACCAAGAATTTCACTTTGGAAACGGCAGAAAACGTTGAACGCGTAGTCTCGTTAAGGTTCCAAGGCGCAGAGGTACTAATAAGCTCTGTAAGAGCACGCGTTCGCGAATGGATGCAAAATTTCGCGGGGACAGTGTTAATCCCTGCAAAGTTACGGGATGAGAGCTCAAGCTTGTCGTTGGACAGACGTATCGCGAAAGAAATCGCGAAACTGGTCCCATTAGAGCACCGAATGTGTATCGTAGATTCCGGCGCGGAGCCAATTCCGCCGTACGAACGTCTAAGATCCACTTAACATTTACGATAATTAGTAGGAATCCGCGATGCTAATGGCTGGTCGTTTTATACGTGACAGACGGCTGTATGTGGTGGAAGAGCTGGCCACGTAACACCCATTTCACGTCAAATCGTATATTTTCTGCCACTATTTCACTCGCTTCTTTCAAACTCAGCACATTTATTGATGAGCTTGAGGAATTAACTTGGGTAAAATGTTACTTTTCTTCGTTGAACGTGTTAAAATAAAACAGGTATTAAAATTCTCCATGGAGAAACAGAGGTTTGGGTGTTGCCTTCTCGCACATGGTAAAACGTTTGAAAAAACGGAAAAAACTAAACGACATTAACCAGTGTAGCTGATAAAGATAAACTGTAATATGTTTAAATTATAAGAGTTAATAATATAAAGCTACTTTTTAAGTTAGCGTCGAGCGTAAATTGGTTTAGGCAGGATATAGGACCTGGTTTAACAGTGGAACTACCGGTGATTAAAGTATACTTATTTGTACCGAGGAATAAATAATAGAAATGTATAAATAAATATAATGTATAAAATATGTGTGAATAAATAGTAAAAATAATAAAATAAAAATGATAGGTATTTGAAAAAGTATCTATAATAAGGGTAACAATTCTTTGCATATATTTTTTACAAGAAGTTATAGAAAATCCACAAAAATAGATCGTTGAAAATTTAGCCAAATTATTAACAACTTTCGGAAGGTATTTATTAAATATAAATCAACTGATACAAAATGTCGAGCGTGAATCGGATCGCAGAGGGTTAAAAATTCAATTTAGTCTTTGGAGAGATCGGTTTTGTAATTTACGAATTTCACAAAATTTCTTGCAAATACAAGATGATATTTTAATTAAAGTGCATCAAAATTTGCGTCAATTCTAATTATAAAAATCATACTCCATATCGATACATCAATTTTAGGTTTAAATTATTATTCGTCCTCCCCTCTACACTACACACCCATATCCCTTAAAACATTCTATTTTCCAACATTAAAATATTTATAATTTACAAAATATAGAATATTTAAGAAGTGACCGCGTGTTTAAATAAATATTTGAAAGCACAGTATTTATCTGTAATTAAAACGAACAACTTCACTTCGAGTGATACGATAGATACATTTATAGAATAGCTAATTATCTTAATAAAATTGAGTAGTGACTCAAGAATAGCAACAAAATTAATTAAATCAATTCCTTTTCCGTTTCGATCGCAGAAACTTTCCAATCCCATAATACATTTGCAAAGTTTAAATTTGAAAAATTTTGCTTAAGTTTGCTTCTCACGCCCACCGATAAATGTGCCGAGTTCGAAAGAAATCGGTGAAATAGTGGTTAAAAGTGTGCGATTTGGCTTGGAACGGCTCGTAATGGGGACCGGACAAGTTTACTTTGTATCTCTTTCGTTTTACGTTCGGTTCACATTGGCTGCCTGGAAACAGCTCGCCGTTGCTCGTCCACCACGCCACGTTCACCAGGAATGATCTTAATCTTCCGTGAGCCGGCGTGGTATGCGAGGGTTTCGTTTTTCGTCGGTCACATGACTTTGTCTCGCTCTCACCCTCCTGCCTTTTCGTTCTCCGTCTTTCTCGCTGGTTCTTCGGTGTTACCTTTAAATGAGATTATTAATTGACTTTCTTTCGGACACCCTGTTCGATGGTATCTTCAAGGATGTCGGGGGCTGAAGGTTAGTCGAAGAAGCTAGTGTCCATGGGGATATGAAAGGAAATGGGGAAAATTATGATTCTTATTTGTAGGTGTATTATTTTTTTTTTTTTTCTCTTGCCATTCATGTGCTTATAATTGAGTTCATTTTGGGTAATTTTTCTTTTTTAGGAAAGTAAGGAAATTTTGTATTCTTTGTGGGAAAAATAAGAAAATTGTCTATACTTCGTCGGAGAAGTAAGCAAATTTGCTATTCTTTGTTAGAAAAGTAAGCAAATTTTCTACTCTTCATCGGAAAAGAAAGCAATTTTTTATTCTTTGATGGAAAAGTAAGAAAATTTTCTACTCTTCGTCGGAAAAGAAAGCAATTTTTTATTCTTTGATGGAAAAGTAAGGAAATTTTCTATTTTTCGTCGGAAAACAAAGCAAATTTTCTCTTCTTTGTCGGAAAAGCAAGCAATTTTCTATTCTTTGATGGAAAAGTAAGCAAATTTTCTATTCCTTATCATAAAAGTATGAAAATGAAATAAAAATTGATATTACATTGTATTAGGTTGCCGCGGAAGTTCTGTGTGTTTTAAAATACATTAAAAAATTCGATTTTTGGAAATGTATCATATATTATTTAATCCGTGCATTTTTCATCATAATTACAACAATTTTTCATCCACCTGGAAGTTGTACACTTTCTTATTATTTTTTTAATTTTCGGATTCATTCATAACCTGTGTATTTATATTTTTTACGTCCAAAATATTCTTTATCACTGTACTTTTCATTCAATTACTGTTTAATTTTTATTCAATCTCACGTTGCAATTTTTTATTTGAAAATTCATTTAAAAAGCTTTTGCATTCAAGAAACATCTACGATTATTATCATTATATTTCGAAACGATTATTTCGCACATTTCCAAAGAATATAGGAATTTTTTTAAAATCTAAATCTCCTATTATTAGGCTACTAATTTTTATGCAAATTTATATTTTTGAAAATGTACCAAAAACAACAGAACTTTTGTAGATAATTATTTCACCCGCCAAGTATTATAAAATGGAATATAATACGAACATTTTATATAGTTTATTAAATTACCTGCATTATGTACGATTTCGAACCTTCAAATATCCATAATATTATTTCATTCCATATCCTTTGAAGATATAATTTTACATTCGAGTTGAGATACTCGCTAAGGCCTTCACTGAATTTCATAATATATTTACCTTGGTCGGTTTCAGGAATGTAAAGAAATATTTAAGCATGTTCCATGCATACTATATGTATATCAGATAGAGTTAACTCATTATGTAAATGACTATAAGAAGTGTTGCAAATAAAATTCATTTGAATTTAATATAAATTAGAAACGTCCACGCGTTCGTTGGTTTTCACTTGCGAAAGGGTTTTCGAAACGGGCGTTCGGAGATAAAAAAAATTATTTAATATCTGAGATTATGTATTTAATTCGATTAAAAGTTATAGACACAGGTGAATTGCTTAACTCGAAAATTTCTTTGATTTCGTCAAAAACTACTTAGGCAGTTGCATCAATTTTAATTAAATAACTATTTTCCACAGCAAATTGTAGACACATAAAATTAAACTCATTTAAAAATATTTCCTCTATAACATTTATTTAGCATCGATAGCTGAACAATTTAAAAAATATAATTTTTTGAATACTGCCGTTTTAAAATTCAAATTTTTGAAAATATTAAATACAGACCTTATTAGTTACTGTATGTATTTATTAATTAATTATTAGAAAAAGGATGGATTCAAATATTCCAGCGGATCTGTTATAATATTCAATCTATTATACCATTATAATATTATAATATTCAATCTATTATACTATTATAATATTATAACATTCAATCTATTATACTATTATAATATTATAATATTCAATCTGTAAGCAGAAGGGCACCTTGAATTGCACACACTTAATTATTTAACAAAACACTTTAACATACGAACATTATTTATGCATAAATATTTAACTAAAGATACATAAATTTTAATCAAACTTCGATAACAAAAACCAACGTCCTTTTACCGACTTTTTCTTATTTTTCTTCATTTTCTTTTTTTATTCACACACCATCTAGCTTACCCTAATATTTAAATTAAAAAAAATATCCAACACTTCACTTCAAACTCAAAAATCAGCAACATTAGTTACTCTGCCTTTTGCTAAATTTAATAAAAACGAAAGCATAATAATAAAAATATAATAACACTAGAACCACCGAAGTGCTCAAAATGACCCGTTATCCCTTACACAATTTTTATAAATCAACTACGATGCTATCAAAAAAATTTTCCACGATTTTCTGTTAAAGATATAAATAAACCTTTGTCTCCCTTAATTTACATACTATATTGCAACGATGTATACAAAAACAGAAACTCGCACAATACACGGCTTGTTATCAGGATTTCATTGGAACTCCCCTCCTGACCCGTTCTTGCGCGGATACCTTTAACCTTTGCAAATTGGATGGTCTTCGGTTAGTCGTCTCTTGACATCGAATCACTTAGTACCATTAACCGCGTTCTCCTATCTTTTCGTGCACGTGCACTGGTACCGTGCGATCTTCCGGCTTCCGTTGTGTCGCGTTGTTCGCGTATAGTGGCCGAGAATGCGGTTCTCGCACGTGAGAATGGGTACAGAGTAGTTTGGCAACGAGATTTTGCAAGGTAAATTGATTTTATTTTTGCTTCAGTCTCTTTGTTTGTTTTAAAAAATTTTTCTGGTTATTGGAACGATGGGATCTTGTTTTATAAAAAAGATCGTGTATGAGAGGTTGATAGGTATTATATGATTAATCCTTTAATAGTTTCATGTGACTTTGAAATTACATACTGTATCGGTAAATTTGATCACTGTACCATTGTGTTGATACCGGAAAGTGTATTTATTAGAATTATTGGTTCAAAAATTTTCGAATCAAAGCGAAAAATTGTAATTGATTCTAATCTTTTTTGTAACGAGCGAACAAAATTCCGGTTATGCAGGGTTAATAAGGGAGAATGTTCTTTGAAGTCTCTGTAATAATGCTTGTGATGATGTACTTTATTTTCGTTGGGATTCTCTGCTTTTTAAGGCATTCTTATATTTTTGTTCTTTGGTAGCAAATATATAAATTTCAAATTTGTTTCTATTGAATACAAACTCTTGGTTATGTTTCTATTTTTACTAAATTCTCCAAAAACCACATTAATTAATAAAATCTGTATTTAAGTACTTCCTAAAATATAAACTGCTTTTATTAAATACAAACTCTTCGGTGTGTTTCTATTTTTACAAAATTTATCAAAAACCACAATTAATAAAGTCTGAATTTCAGTATTTCCTAAAATGTAAATTGCTTTTATTAAATACAAGTTCCTCGTTATGTTTCTATTTTTACTAAATTTTCCAAAAACCGCATTAATTAATAAAGTCTGTATTTAAGTATTTCCAAAAATATAAATTGCTTTTATTAAATACAAGTTCCTCATTATGTTTCTAATTTTACTAAAATTACCAAAAATCAGAATAATTAATAACGTCTGTATTCAAATATTTTCTAAAATGTAAATTGCTTTTATTAAATACAAACTCTTCGGTGTGTTTCTAATTTTACTAAAATTACCAAAAATCACAATAATTAATAACGTCTGTATTCAAATATTTTCTAAAATGTAAATTGCTTTTATTAAATACAAACTCTTCGGTGTGTTTCTATTTTTACTAAATTTTCCAAAAACCACAATAATTAATTAATAATTATATATAATAATTACTAATGTCTGTATTTAACAACTTCCAAAAATGTAAATTGCTCTTATTAAATACAAGCTCCTCATTATGCTTCTATTTCTACCAAATCCACCAAAAACCACAATAATTAACTAATAATTATATATAACAATTAACAATGTCTGTATTTCCCACATCTAGCACAGAAAAGAACGTAGCTTAGATAAGTCAGAAAGGCAATGCTAATAACGGTTAAAAAAGACAGGCAAATTGAAAGACCGACGAACGCAAATGAGATGCAAGATAATAAAAATAATGGTAATAGGGACAAATATGTACTCCGAGTCCTTTTCATGGCCGTGAGACATGAAAAAAAGAAAAAGATAAAAAAAACAAACCTAATAACAAGGTCTGTATTTAAGTATTTCCTAAAATGCAAATTTTAAAAAGCCTCTCCTCACAAATTTACATTCCTCGAATTGCGCCGCTATCAGTGCCAAGCAGCGATACGTCTTTAATAGCGATTGTACATAATTAGTATGGCACGGTACGATTTCTTTGACCGACTGTGCTTAAGTTACGTTTTTATTACACCGCGTAAGTAGCACTCTCGAGAGAAAAAAAAGGTCGTGAAACGGAATAAATTAATTTTATACAGATTTAATTGCGAGATAATGACATATCGAGAAATCTTAATTCACCGTCGATTCGTTACATAAAACATTAATTATGGTTTGATTGATCGTTAAACGAAAAATTTCTATACACCGTGGCGTTCGTTTTCGTGGAACGAGGTTCCCCGTTCACAGGCTTTCCTGTGCGTTCGAATTTCTTATCTTTTAGAAAGCACGGGCTACCGACAACGGGAGAAGCCTTGCTGCCTCGTATAATGGAGCATCGTAAGATACAAGGTTTAGGAGGCACAGAATTAGCAAGCCCCCGAAGTTTTGACACTTCGAGGCTCCAATAATTTAGGGCCTTTAAACTTGGCTGTCTCACAATCTCGAGGCTTTGACGCTTTGGAACTTGGAACTGTTCGCATCTTTGCCAACCCTCGTTCCCCTATTAACATTCTCGCACAGTTGGACAGTAATTGATCGTTTCGTGATTATGTCTGTAATTGATTGTCGAAACTAATCGTGGCAATTATAATCGTTGATCAATTAATCGTTATTGAGATCAATTTGCAGTCATAGATCGATATTCCGTAATGATTCGAAGAACGATTAATTTATATTTTACCGATGTTAGTAGTGTGTGTTGGTCTTGTTAAAATTTATATTTAAACCTTTCACCACGGTGCTCTAGCAATTGAAAGAGCTCTTGGTATACTAATCGATACAGTTTTTGTTGATATAAAAAAAATATACATAATAAAATTTAAGCATGTTGTTTAACGAATGATGGCACATCATACGTAAATGAGAATATAAATAATTGTATGCTACAGAAAACGTTTATACACGCTTTTATCAGATGATTGCTTAAATTTTAAAGGCGTGTATATACGCTCTTCGTAGCGAAAGGGTTAAGGAGCCTTTTGGCACTTTTAGAGGTGTATTTTTGGGAAAGAATATTTTGAACTTTGTGAGGTTGCTTTTTTTTGTTTTTTGTTGAATTATTTAGGTATAGAGGAATTACACGTTGTATTTAATTATTCAAAAGTAAACCGCTAGATTATAGTTCTGATGAATATATTAGTGCTGAGTTAATAAAAATCCAGAAACTGTAAATAACATTTATCTAAATTGAAAAAATCAATATTTACAGCCGATAAAGATAAATATTTGAGTTGCGTTGATTATCACTGTAATTATGTACTTACGCGTTGCTTTAATTTCCCCAAAACAACAAACATATAAGAAACTAATAACGCAACGGTTTCTTTTCAAAAAGTGGTCGAACTCTCCCGAACTTACCCTATAGTTCTAACAATATTTGCCGTACACGTAGAGTTGTGGTCATTTTTATTGGTCGTACGCGTTTAACACGTTTCGTGTCAGACTGATCTTTGGACACTTTTCATTCAGGCTGATTAAATAATTTCGCGTTTAACGTATGCTTCACAATCTGTACAAAAATACAAAGACTGTAATTACCAAGAAAAGGGTGTACAGTTTACAAAATTTTTCGTTTTACAATGAAGATTTCAAATGGATTCAACGGAAAATTCAGTGTGGCACGGAACGTGTCAACCCTTTGCACTCGAGAAGTGATTAATATAGTTATTTATAATATAATATAGTTATTTTATTTCAACTTTTCGTGTATCTTTACATGATACAACACTTAATATTCAATCTTAAGCTTGATAACTTCGGTTCGTGTAATACTTTAGACAACACTCGTCGAAATCCATTCTCTGTTCCTCGGGACAAATATCTTAAAAATGTGTCTTTCGAGTGCAAAGGGTTAACCCTTTGACTGCTATGGACGCACATAGTCCAGTGAAAACAATCGGTATGGACTACGGACGCATATATGCATTTGACGATCGAACTGTTCAAATCGTAGCTCAGATCGTAAACAATAATATATTAATTAAATAATACACGCTCAAGAATACTTCTCTGATATTATTTAATACAGCACAACCGTAGAGTTACAATAGAAACTCAGCTGTTTGTTGAATAATCAATGGAACACCGATAGAATACGCGGTACGCGAAAAAATATTCCGTCGACGCAGAACGTTTAAACACAGAGTTCTCCGCAGTCAAAGGGTTAAAGGGTTAACAATACAGATTCTCCGACATCCAACCCCTAACGTTAGCAGCACAAGAAACTGTTAGCTCCGACAAGATGTTTTCAACTATTTACGGCTCGTACCCGAGGATACAGAGTACGAACACCTGCCTTTACGACCGTGAAGTTCTATTATATCTAGAAGTTAAGTATCGAAATGAAGAGAGAAGCAACGCTTCCTATCGAAACGTTCGAGACCGATGGAATGGTCTAACAGTTCGTCTGGCCACGTCTAAGATCCACTTAACGTTTACGATGATTAGCAGGAATCTGCGATGCTAATGGCCGGTCAGCATGTACTGCTACGTGGCCGTTGTAAGTGCAGAAAATCAAGCATAGAAGCTGCCGACTCTCCTGTTACCCGATGATTATGTGGATATTAAGAGTCGTGCATGATCTTGCTTATCTTCATGATTCACTCACGGCCACGTTTCTCGTGCTACAGGATTTTTGGAATAATACCCACTGTCGCGATACTTTTATTCCGGTGAAGCGTTCAGCTACGGAACAAGGTATTTTCTAAAGTTTCTTCCAAGATAACCCGTCCACGCGCAACGTGTACGCTTTTGGCGCGGTCTTGTTAAAGGAAGACACCCGTGTTTCGTATGTGTTTGTATAAACTCTACATTCCTAAAAGAAAAACTAAAATAACGGACTGTGGGTTCGGCGGCCTGGCTTGTTGTTTGGCGCCGGGTCCAGGCGGCCCGAACGACGCCATAGCGTTGGAGGGACCATGCATTGTAGTCGAGCTGACGAGTTCGAGAAGCATCGATTATCGTTAGTTCTCGTCGAGAAGTGGAGAAATGTGTTTCGAAGGCGTCTTTATTATACAGTCAACCGTCCTATAACGCGGTACTTTGAGAACGCGGTTTCCGTATAACGCCGACCTGAAATTGCGATAGCCCTCCTATAACGCGGCACTCTGAGAACGGGGTTTCCATATAACGCGGTGCTTGACAGCGAGGATGAATGTTAAAAGATTTTACAAAAGTCTTTCTTGTTTTTGTTGGAAAACAGTTCTTTTGTTTACTTTTTGTTTCATTTTTTTTATCATTTCCTTATACGAACTCTTCGATTCGATAAAAATAATTTATAATTTAATCTTGTCTGTTGTATCTCTTGGTCTCCATATAACGCGGTACGAATAGTGTGATTTGTACTAATTCTAAGTTTCTTATAGCGCGGTTTCCATACAGCGCGGTAGACGGTTTCCATACAACGCGCTACGAATTAGCCTGGTTTGTACGGTTTAATCCGAGTTTCTTATAGCGCGGTTTCCATATAACGCGGTACGCACTCACCGCGTTATAGGAGGGTTGACTGTATCTCTATTTTGTCTCTTATTTCCTCATTGTTAAATATATTCACCTTTCAAAATACCAGGCGGTGTTTTGTCATTTCCGTGATCCGTATGATCCTACAGGACTTTTTCTTAGTGGCCTTCACTTTAGGGTATGACCATTAATTAGGGTTTGGGGATGCCTGCGGACACCCCAGGTACGAATGTACGCGCTGACTTGTTTTTTCCCTTGGTTCCAACCGTGCACCCGTCTTGTATACATCCTCCTAAGACAGTGGTCGGCAAAGTGCGGCTCTTTGGCTCCTTAAGTGCGGCTCTGGCACAAATATCCACGGAAGGCGCAATAATATTAATAAAATAATATGGGCGCAATAATATTAATAAAAAGTTATGACTATACCAAATGCTTTAACACTTAAATTTAAGATGTTTCAAAAAATGGAGTTAATCAATGTGTGCACGAACGGCTCGTATATTAATAAAATTGTATTTTTTAAAAAGATTTTTTTTAATTTTTATTTTCATCAATTTAATAATGATAATAATTTTTTACCGGTGGCTTTAGAAAAAAATATATTTGAAATATTTTTATACGCACCCCAGGTTTTATTTAGTGTAATAAAAGCTTACTAAACAAGCAGATTTGGTTCCCAATTTTTTNTTTGTATAAACTCTACATTCCTAAAAGAAAAACTAAAATAACGGACTGTGGGTTCGGCGGCCTGGCTTGTTGTTTGGCGCCGGGTCCAGGCGGCCCGAACGACGCCATAGCGTTGGAGGGACCATGCATTGTAGTCGAGCTGACGAGTTCGAGAAGCATCGATTATCGTTAGTTCTCGTCGAGAAGTGGAGAAATGTGTTTCGAAGGCGTCTTTATTATACAGTCAACCGTCCTATAACGCGGTACTTTGAGAACGCGGTTTCCGTATAACGCCGACCTGAAATTGCGATAGCCCTCCTATAACGCGGCACTCTGAGAACGGGGTTTCCATATAACGCGGTGCTTGACAGCGAGGATGAATGTTAAAAGATTTTACAAAAGTCTTTCTTGTTTTTGTTGGAAAACAGTTCTTTTGTTTACTTTTTGTTTCATTTTTTTTATCATTTCCTTATACGAACTCTTCGATTCGATAAAAATAATTTATAATTTAATCTTGTCTGTTGTATCTCTTGGTCTCCATATAACGCGGTACGAATAGTGTGATTTGTACTAATTCTAAGTTTCTTATAGCGCGGTTTCCATACAGCGCGGTAGACGGTTTCCATACAACGCGCTACGAATTAGCCTGGTTTGTACGGTTTAATCCGAGTTTCTTATAGCGCGGTTTCCATATAACGCGGTACGCACTCACCGCGTTATAGGAGGGTTGACTGTATCTCTATTTTGTCTCTTATTTCCTCATTGTTAAATATATTCACCTTTCAAAATACCAGGCGGTGTTTTGTCATTTCCGTGATCCGTATGATCCTACAGGACTTTTTCTTAGTGGCCTTCACTTTAGGGTATGACCATTAATTAGGGTTTGGGGATGCCTGCGGACACCCCAGGTACGAATGTACGCGCTGACTTGTTTTTTCCCTTGGTTCCAACCGTGCACCCGTCTTGTATACATCCTCCTAAGACAGTGGTCGGCAAAGTGCGGCTCTTTGGCTCCTTAAGTGCGGCTCTGGCACAAATATCCACGGAAGGCGCAATAATATTAATAAAATAATATGGGCGCAATAATATTAATAAAAAGTTATGACTATACCAAATGCTTTAACACTTAAATTTAAGATGTTTCAAAAAATGGAGTTAATCAATGTGTGCACGAACGGCTCGTATATTAATAAAATTGTATTTTTTAAAAAGATTTTTTTTAATTTTTATTTTCATCAATTTAATAATGATAATAATTTTTTACCGGTGGCTTTAGAAAAAAATATATTTGAAATATTTTTATACGCACCCCAGGTTTTATTTAGTGTAATAAAAGCTTACTAAACAAGCAGATTTGGTTCCCAATTTTTTTTTTAATTCTTGTAATGTTCATATTTGGCTCTTGGGCTAATAAGTTTCCCGACCACTGTCCCAAGACTATCTAAATATATATACTTTTCTTCCATCGTGTCTTAAACATAATTATTTAAACACTCCTCCACGTAACCTCCTCAACAGGACTGAACCGCCGTGGCGAAAGGATTGAAAGTTAAATATTGAACAAAATTTACTAAAGTTTATTTGTATCGTTTCACTTCCACATCCAGTTACGAACTAATAGCCACACGAGATAAATTCAGTGTAAACCGGCCAACAATGCGTTAATCCTTTCGCTACGGACGGATTCTACGGCGCGCTATTCCCGCTGAACGAGCCGCCGCGTCAAAAGTGTGTACCTGAGGAACAACTGTAATCGGCCGTCGTACGCAGAGCGAGTGTAGTCGCCCGTAGAAATTAGAAAATCATCATTAATCAATCAATATATATAAAGAGTTAAGGAATTATTTTTTACCCCTCGAAAAATGGATAAAAATGTGAAAAATAGGGAAGCGAAGAAATAGATATTAAAAGTGGAAATGAATGTCTTAACACTAGAACTACCAAAGTGGTTAAAATGACCCATTCGTAATTTTTTACAGAATCTTTATAAATTAACTACAGTGCTTTTGGGCAGATTTTCCACGATTTTCTATTAAAAATATAGATAAACTTTTGTCCGAATTGCATTACATATTATTTTATATACCTTGCATTTTGATTTCTTCGATAGAAATAAGTATACTTTAATCGTCGGTAGTTCTAGTGTTAATGATGTTCAATGAAAGGTTTTGAGTGTCTTTCAGTAGTCTACCGTTCGTACGTAGCGAGCGTCAGGCGTTGGATGACTATAGTCACCGCTAATTCTGTGTTAACACGGATTTTCTTCGCATAATTTTTTTATTTCACACGCAGTGAAAGTTTTAACTCGTGAGACATTAAAAGTGGTCCGGATTCAATGAATGTTGTGAAGACGCGGATCATCTTTGGACATTTGAATTAGCGTCAGAGTCGACGCATCTGTTGTTTGGTTAAGTCTTATGTATTCGCAGGAAACGATTAACATTCGCTGACGTTCGTTGTTAAATAGATATTCTTGAATCTGTTTGGATCAGTTTTGGGTACGATGAAAGGAATAATCGGTATTTGTTCGGATCCAATTTGAAGGATGTTAAGTCCTTATTATTATTTTACAGGAATTTTATTTCTTTTTTTGTTTGCGTTACAAAGAAACATATTTGACTAAATGGTATAATTAATACTTTTTAAAAATTCAAGTCAGTTCCATCGACCATTTTATCGAGTAACAATCTTCCACTTAAATTTCAACTAGTATCACCGTATTCATAAACTGGTTTATCCGTTTTGCTGTAAAATACTGATCTTTTAAAATTCAAGTTAATTTCGTTGACCATTTTAACCAGTAATAATTTTTCATTTAAATTTAAAATGCCATCACTGCACTAATAAACTGGTTTATCCGTTTCATATAAAATATTGATTTTTTTAAATTCAAATTAATTTCGTTGACCATTTTAACCAGTAATAATTTTTCGTATAAATTCGAAATGGCATCACCGTATTAATAAACTGGTTTATCCGTTGAAGCAAATGTAGCGCACAGAAACAGTTCCATTTACTTCGATCTCATTCCGAATCGGTATCGCTTAATTCCTCTTGTAAATAGAATTAGTTGGAAAATCAGTAGAAACATATCTCTCGGACAATCGACGTCGAAGAATATATTAATTGGTTCCTTCGAGGCTTAGCTAAACGTTTTTTAATGTCATCTGCGAGAATCAAGGCCGCGGAATCTCCGAGTACCTCATTATCGATAACAATGTTGCTTACGATAACGTACATACGCATGATGCTCTAAAAAATGCGAAAACTTTTCAAACAATTTTAATATTTTCACCTTCTAACTGCATAGCAAACATACCAAAAGCGCACTTCGAACGTGTTACCAGATATCCACCGCGACGAGTTAACTCGTACCGATACAAATTACGCATCTACATACGTCACTTAAAAAATTTTATGACCGCTCACCTCGTCCCACCAACTGAACAGCATTTTTGTAACGATGAGTTAACTCTCGTACGAGTCACACTCGTGGCACAGATTATTGTCCAAACGCCACAAAGACACGCTATATTGGCGATAAAGTTTAATTTTATCTTTAACCCTTTGCGGTCTTATTTCGAGCCAGACTCGACATTTTACTTTGTTCCATTGTTTTCAGTTTTGGGATACGAAACATATTCTTTTACACTAAAATGTTATTTACTGGAAAATTTTCTATCTAGATATCTTATTGGTAATGAAAATGCGAAGATTCAGCTAAATTATTGACAGTTTTTAAAAGTATATTACTGAATACGAACTAGTTAAGTTAAAGCGTCGAAAGTGGCTCGGACCGCAAAGGGTTAACCCTCTATGGCTTTGTGTGACTTAAAAGTTACAAATTAATGTATCTATATTTTAAGAAATTTGTTTTATCCAGTTATCATTGTTATATTAAATTTGATTACTGTATTATATGTAGCGAGACTACGATCCTTCCATAACAATTATTAGTAAAAAAATATTCAAACATATCTATGGATATTTTTACTGGTTATTTAATTAAAGCTTTCACAATAGTCCTGTGAAACTTAAAAAAGTGAAGTACAGAAGGTTAATACTTAAAGATATTTTTACCAATTATTTAATTAATTTCCATATTCTATACTAATTTCCAATTAATTTCCAATTTCCTTTCCACAATAGTCCTGTGACACTTAAAAAAGTTAAAGAATACAAAATGTTAATACCTATGGATATTTTTACCCATCATTTAATTAAAGCTTTCACAATGTCCTGTTCAACTGAAAAAAGCTTGGTAGCGCAACCGATTGAAAGAACACTATCACCAGTTCCTTATTCCACGATCTACACCGTTATTTATAATACCTAATACGATATCAAACCCAATTCACTCCTAATATATTAGCTTTTCGATTGAGCGAATGATACGAGTAAATAGCAGCACATAATAACAAGATTCTAACTATCAAGAACAGAAAGCATCCATTGTAACGTTTTCATGGCACGATATTAAATAATGAACGCAGTCGTAACTTAGATGAGCATACATTTTTACGATCGGAACGTGGAAAAAGTATCGCATTAAATGTTACTTTCTTACAACGTGCTTATACATTAGCATTCCTTGGCGAGAGATATTTCTTGAAATTTATTGCCAATTATTCCGCTGATACGTTGCCGTATGTGTGGTAGCTTAACTCGTAAAGAAAAGCGCTTGCACATTCACTCTTGTGATTCATTATCATCGTTGTTCGCCCCTTTCTAACCGTCGAATGACTCGTGCTCGAAATCAGCCTGTTGGCAGGTAAGCGTTTCGAAAAGAAAAAAAAAGAAAAAAAAAGAAAAAGAAAATAGTGAGCCGACAAAGAAATACCGCATCTTCGAAACTTTTTACGGCACTTCGAAGGGATCTGGACGCTTCCTCGAGTGCACTTTGCTTGTTTGACCGCTGTGAACGTTGCTTAAAAGTTCTGTGTGCACAAGGGTAACATTTGCCCTCGGTTTCATGCGAAATACACGGAAAATATTTTATCCCTTTCCTTCGTAGAAAATACCAATTCATAATTATTATCCTATTCATAATTATTAATTATTATCCAATTCATAATTATTATACAATCCATAATTATTATCCAATCCATAATTATTATCCAATTCATAAATATTATCCAATTCATAATTATTATCCAATCCATAATTATTATCCAATCCATAATTATTATCCAATTCATAATTATTATCCAATTCATAAATATTATCCAATCCATAATTATTATCCAATTCATAATTATTATCCAATCCATAATTATTATCCAATTCATAATTATTATCCAATTCATAATTATTATCCAATTCATAATTATTATCCAATTCATAATTATTATCCAATTCATAATTATTATCCAATTCATAATTATTATCCAATTCATAATTATTATCCAATTCATAATTATTATCCAATTCATAATTATTATCCAATTCATAATTATTATCCAATTCATAATTATTATCCAATTCATAATTATTATCCAATTCATAATTATTATCCAATTCATAATTATTATCCAATTCATAATTATTATCCAATTCATAATTATTATCCAATTCATAATTATTATCCAATTCATAATTATTATCCAATTCATAATTATTATCCAATTCATAATTATTATCCAATTCATAATTATTATCCAATTCATAATTATTATCCAATTCATAATTATTATCCAATTCATAATTATTATCCAATTCATAATTATTATCCAATTCATAATTATTATCCAATTCATAATTATTATCCAATTCATAATTATTATCCAATTCATAATTATTATCCAATCCATAATTATTATCCAATTCATAATTATTATCCAATTCATAAATATTATCCAATCCATAATTATTATCCAATTCATAATTATTATCCAATCCATAATTATTATCCAATTCATAATTATTATCCAATTCATAAATATTATCCAATTCATAATTATTATCCAATCCATAATTATTATCCAATTCATAATTATTATCCAATTCATAATTATTATCCAATTCATAAATATTATCCAATTCATAATTATTATCCAATTCATAATTATTATCCAATCCTTAATTATTATCCAATCCATAATTATTATCCAATCCATAATTATTATCCAACTCATAATTATTATCCAATTCATAATTATTAATTATTATCCGTACATATTCGATAGCTATCCAATAGCTATCGTTAACGCTAAAACTACCAAAGCCAAAGTCAAAAGGCTTGTAATTTCTCATAAAAATTCTATAAATTTACAACGATTCAGTTCGGCGAATTTTTCGTCATTTTCTGTGAAAAATATAGATAAAGATTTATTCTCCATACTTTATGTATTTTTTAGAATACCTATCATTTTTATTTCTTTGCATACAAATAGGTCTACTTTAATCGTCGGTAGGTTTACCGTTAATATGTATAGCCTCCAAAATAATAATAAGGCAAAGGGTTAAACAAGGGAATCCGTTGGAAGCAACATACACAGAGAGGTCTCATAAAAATTCCGCTCAATTGGAAACGAACTTTCGGAATTCGTGGCTGCCTAGAAAGGGCATGTTCGCGATCGGGGCGGCTCTTTGATGTCGGGCTAGTTATGTTTGATGAATATTAAAGTTTCAACAGGATTTTTAACGGTGTCGCCTGTTTGACCCACTCGTTCTAGGAAGTCGCGAATGATATCGCAATATCCTTCGCTACAAAGCACATCCTTTCGGATGTCCTGAATACTTCGTGAGCGACATGATCAAGCGTTCCACTCTGCGCGCCTAAATAATTCTAATGCCGCCGCAATTGAAGTCAATCGACGTGCCGCTATGCGACCTGTGTTTTCTACTGATTAAGTATTCCACGTGGACCCTTTCCTTTGCTCATTTATTGACCCTTCACGATCGAACTTTGGCAAGTGGCACGCCACCCTTATAAAGGATCACCCGTCTCTTCCATAACGATCTGCTTACAACTTGCTTCGTTTTAAACTTCGTCAGTTGGATTTTTGAAGACTTTGACGCGAAAATCTTTGCAGGTTCATTTTTTATCGAACCTGTATTTTTTAAAATTTTGTACATTTTTATAGAATGCGGATTGTTTTGTTTAATTTTCCACGAATTTTAATCATTCGCACACCGTTGGTGACACACGTAATTTTCTTCAGAAATTAAGTTTCGAGTTAAATTTTATATTTTGTATTTTATTTTTTTTTTTGTTTCAAAATAAAGCGAATGAACAGGGATAAATAAAAATTGTAGATATTTATAATATTCTTTTTTGTTTTCAAAACAATACTTTGAGTTTTTATAGTAATTTTGAAACTTAAAAGAGTTTAGGAGTGCGGAGAGTTAAAATGTCGATTTATCTGGTTTTTTGAATCAAGGTCTTCGATTCTTGGTGTGTTAAATATTGGAAAGTTTTTGGATAGGGATTTATGATTTTTGGTAATGAATTTAATAGTTGAGAAGTTTGAGATTTTTAAGGGTTAAGTTTTATGCGCTGCTGTTTTAAAAACTGTAACGCAGTTTGCGAGTTTCTAGTTGAATTATTAGATTAGTGCATATGATGTGTCGTTTCTTTTAACAGTTCAGAATTACTTACAGGAATTTTATTAATTTACAATGATGTATCTTCCATTATTTTCCATGATTTTCTATAAAAAATATATAGAAAGAATTTTTTTTTTTTAATTACCTATCATTTTGATTTCTTTGGTACAAATAAGTCCACTTTAATCGCCCGTAGTTTGAGTTCGACAAATAGTTACGTAACGAAGAAATTTTACCTTAATTTTGAACAAAGTTAAATAAAACATCAACTCTGATACATTTATTATAATACTTTTCATAAATTGCATATCGCTCGCTCACACAAAAATTAATACCAACTATTATAAATTCGTAATTAATACCCATACAGTTTGAACATCGATAATAAAAAAATCTTTTTAAACTTAAAAACCTTTCTTTTCACTGAATTCTTATTTCGAACCGATTCTCTCTGTTTTATTCTACTTTATTAAATAAAATAATATTTCAAGAAAATTCATATTGAATTTTATACCACGAATACGTGCCAAGTTTTTTCCGGCCCCTAATACGTCGGAAAATTTAAGAATTTTTCCTTTCAAGATTTAAAGGAATTTTGAAACGTGTGAGAATTTCTCTCACGGACGTTTCTCCGTGGTTGAAAAAGTGGCCGCCATTCATATTGTAAAATATTTGAATTTTAAGCAACCGATTTTTCCCATTCGAATCACCGATTTACATTAAGAAGTCCCATTGACGCGAGTGTCTTCGAAAGATAATGCAAATTAGTGAATATAATGTGCACGATCCGGATGTAGTGTTCATGAATAATAATCTACCCCCGTATTTCAGACTTTCAGAAGCGTGTACTTCGCTTCTTTATATGAACGAAAATGCAACAGCTGCGCACATGCTATTTTTGTTCACGGCTAATCAGTCGACCTTTTCATCCTTCTACTTCATTTTTTTTTTCTCTCTTTGTTTCGTGAAAAATTGTGTTTCATTACGTATCATTTTTGTTTCCTGTTTTTAATCATTAAGCGTGCCAATTAAAATTAATTAAAGACACGGTTAAATGAAACTGAAGAGGCAAAGATTAGATGCGTTTTATTCTTATCCTTCGATTAATGTCGCCGAGGCTCGCGATTACTTTTAATAGTATGTTCGTTCCAATCGTGGACAGAACACTTTCACTCAAAACGTTTCGTTTATCTTAGATTTTGAATTTTTTTATTTTATCTTTCTTGCCTTAATTTATGCAACGAAGAATTATTTTATTTTATTTTATTTTGTTATATTTTTATATAATTTTATTATATTCTATTTTATTTTACTTAAATTTGTAATAGTATGATTTATATATATGATATAATTAATTAAAGGATCCTTGTTTTTTTGCTTAAAATTTTGTTATTTTATCTTTTTTGCCCTTAATTTATGCAACG
Source organism: Ctenoplectra terminalis (assembly GCA_019453375.1). Classification (NCBI taxonomy): domain Eukaryota; kingdom Metazoa; phylum Arthropoda; class Insecta; order Hymenoptera; family Apidae; genus Ctenoplectra; species Ctenoplectra terminalis. Next base: position 39,716 of record SMSQ01018442.1, read on the forward strand.
AAGAATTATTTTATTTTATTTTATTTTGTTATATTTTTATGTAATTTTATTATATTTTATTTTATTTTATTTAAATTTGTAATAGTATGATTTATATATATGATATAAATAATTAAAGGATCCTTGTTTTTTGCTTAAAATTTTTTTATTTTATCTTCCTTGCCTTAATTTATGCAACGAAGAAGAATATTTTTTAGTAAAAGATATAAATTTTGTAATAGTATGATTTATATATATGATATAAATAATTAAAGGATCCTTGTTTTTTGCTTAAAATTTTTTTATTTTATCTTCCTTGCCTTAATTTATGCAACGAAGAAGAATATTTTTTAGTAAAAGATATAAATTCGTAATAGTGTGATTTATATAAATAATTAAAGGATCCTTCTTTTTTTGCTCGGAGAAAGAATTCAGAATTTTTTCTTGCTATATAATATTTTAATTATCAATTAGTATTTTTATATTTCGCGTAGAAGTATAAAATACGTCGAATCAAATTTTATACCAATCTGCATATGATCTACATATTTTTAAGTTCTCTTATAACTACCTTTACTCGGTGTGTCTCTTTAAAATAGATCCTATTTTTTGTCGATTGCATCCTTGGAAGCATTAACTTCAATTATTTTTGCATATAACAGGTTCATTAAAAAATAGTCGTATTTTTTAATGTATACAGTTTGATAAGATAAAAGATACAATTTTTAATGCAAAAGGTGGTAATAATAAAAAAGTTTTACGACACCAATAAAATATTGAAACCTTTCGAAACATTTCTCGACATTCATGTAAATAAAGACAATATAAACCTAAACTGAAAGGGCAAGCAACTTAATTGCTTTTTTATTCTAAATAAATATAATGTTCGTTTGTCTAAGTTCGACAAGGAAATAATGAAGTGTTATACGTTAAAAACGATAATAAATATGTGCTTTATTTGTTGTTGACACAATTCACTTTGATTCACTTGATTTTACTAAAATTTTCAAACGAAAAATTAGCTTAGGAATAAGTTTATATTTCCTATAATAATTAATGTATTGAAATTTTTTTTTTCACAAATACGATATATTTTGTAAGTTTGATGGTTGCTTAAGTAAGTTTCATAATGTCTTTTATGAGAAATATATTAATTTTCCCAGAAAAGGTACAGCTTCTAAAATACACATAATTTTTCCATACACTTAAATTTTGCTCTGAAGGAGCCGCACTTATTTTCACTTATTCGTTATGACTAAGCTAGTTTTATGACTTTTTTTTATGACTAATTTAATAAGTTTGAATAGATTATCATTATTAACAGGTTGATAAGTAAACATTTAAATCGTAAAATGATTTCTAAAAGAAATAAAAGAAGGGAAAGTTGAGCCACTGCAAATAATGGATTCGAGCCAATCGTTAAAATTAATTTTGTACATAAAATACGTCTTCAGTAGTTTCGACTCGTGTCCGTCTCTCGATCTACTTGTATCTTCTGTGGAAGAAACATTTAGTTTGCATCGTACATTTCTCAGCATCGTAATGTATATTCGTCGTCTTCTGTATCTGTATTTCTATTTTTGTGGTACATAAGCTACAGTCGCTATTTGATATTAACAAAAATTAACATGTTGTTTACATACCTATAATTTTAGATATCAATAATTTTTTATCTTGCTATAATTTTAGTATGTGGTTTATAAACTAAATTTATTCTATTTATTTTATTTCTATTTTTGTTTTTGTTTAAATTATACCTATAATTTTAGATACAGATAATTTTTTATCTTACTATAATTTTAGTACGTGGTTTTTAAACTAAATTCATTCTATTTATTTTATTTCTATTTTTGCGGTACATAAGCTGCAACCGCTATTTCATATTAGCAAAAATTAACGCGTTCCTCACCTACCTATAATTTTTTATCTTCCTATAATTTTATCCTCGGTTTATAAACCACACCCGCGGTTAAAGGGTTAAATAGTCATCACAAAATTCTTTTCGCATCGATGTAATCCAAATTCATAAAAACAATTATATTTCCACCTGTACGCTCAACCTTTCCAATCACGCAAACAGAAACTTAGATAGCAACACGCGATAAAAATATAATTCATAGAACCGTTTATACAAACGCTCCAGAACGATCCTCTAATTAATTCAACTTCGCAATCGAATCGTCGGAAGCTCGAATCTTCCGGTTCTCAGATTCCCTCATAATTCATAATAATTTCATTCAAAGTCGGGACCAACTGAGTTACGACCGCCAAAGGATGTTTCAAGACACCTCGTTCTATCCGCACGCGCGCGATAGGATTTCGATCGACTACGCATCCAACGTAATTGGCCCGATGTTCACCGGTAACTCGGATAATTGCGTACCCTGCTATCGCTGGGAGGTCTACCTCGCCTTCCAAGCGATATCGATAAATCATGCAACGCGCGAACTTCCTCCTTCGACTCGAGCGCTGTTACACCATCACGGATTTCTCTGTTTATCGCCTAATTGGTCGATCGTTTCCTCGCTGCTCCTACGGTGTTCCTCTCGTTCTGGTCCTCATCGACGTTAGCCTTGCGACCTTGGGTCTAGGAAGCGATCAAAGTGTTCCTTGGCTGACGTCTATTTGCGGTGGCTCGAATCGAGCACGTTCGGAGGAACGCTGTCCAAACGAAAGCTCCACCGAGTCCTTTGGGTCTCGCTTATTATCGTGTACACCAGAGTTCTGTTTATCCGAACGAAATTTTACTCGGTGTTTGATTCGGCGAACGTACGACGAACAGTTATCTGAATTATTAACACATCTTAACACTAGAACTACCGACGACTAAAGTATACTTATTTCTACCGGAGAAATCAAAGTAGAAGGTATCTAAAATAATATATAATGGAAGCGAGACAAAAGTTTATCTATATTTTTAATAAAAAATCACGAAAGATCTACCCAAAGGTACCGTAGTTAATTTATAAAATCTCCATGAAAAATTACGAATGGGTCATTTTGACCACTTTGGTAGTTCTAGTGTTAAGCGAGTGTTCTCTCGTCAAACTCTCATCATATAGCGGGCGATTTTTTGCAATTCGCGCGCAAAATTACTTGCGCATGAAATAGCTATAACTTTTGAACTATGGGTTATTTTTTAATCAAACTTTCAGTTTCTTCTTAAAAATTAATTTACTTGTTCGCTTTATAAAAATAAAGATACTTTCTCAATAATCGAAAATTTAAACAATTCTTCGTCATCGCATTCTATTCTATCATGGTCCATTTTTAGGAATTTACTGTAAGAAAGGTCAAGTTATTGCAAAAAAAATCTCTTTGTCACCAGAAAACCCATTGATAGTTCGTAGAAAATTGTTTTGTCGTCCCCCGCGTTTTAATAACAATATACAGAAAACGATTTTAGTCGTTTCGCGCTTAAGATGTGTTAATAAGCGTCATCGCTTTGATTAACCCTTTGTGGCCCGAATTTTGTCTGCTTATTGGAGAAAAAATTACGATTGATTACAGTTTTTCACTTTGATTTGAAAAATATATAAACTAAGAGAAACAAAACTTTATTTATATTTGTAACAGAAAATCACAGAAAAATTTCTCTAAAGAATCACGAATGGTTCATCTTGACCACTCACGGTAGTTCCAGTGTTAAGTTCCTTTTTTCTCACTGCCAGTTTCTGTAGTCATTTACAAAGAAGCTTTCTACAATGCCGAAGATACGTTTACTCCATCAGTTTCCTCATACCACTGTACCACAAGATCCGACACAAAGCGTGCAAAAAATTCCAATAACCAAATTTGTATCTAGCGTTGCTTTATACTACTAATGAATAATTCTATACCCCTGAATCTTCGCTATGACTAGTTCAAATTGCGTCAAAGATCATAATTAAGTATTACTGTTAACCCTTTCACTACGGTGCTCTCGGAATTGAAAGAGCTCTTGGCACACTAATCGATACAGTTTTTATTGATACAATAAAAATATACGTAGCAAAATTGAAGTGTATTGTTTAATGAATGATGGTAGATCGTATGTAAATGAAAATATAAATAATTCTATGGTACAGAAAGTGTCTATGCACGCTTTTATCAGATGACTACATCATTTTTAAGGGCGTATATATACGCTCTTCGTAGCGAAAGGGTTAAATATCTAGCGACGAGGTTTTAACACTAGAACTACCGACGATTAAAATAGACTTATTTGTACCAAAGAAATCAAAATGATAGGTATTTCGAAAAATACCTATAATAAGGGTAACAAGTCTTTATGAATATCTTTTACAAAAATTTGCGGAAAATCCTCAAAAATTCATTATTGTAAATTTCTAAAATTTCCATAAGATATAATGAACAAGTCATTTTGACTTGTTCGGTAGTTCTAGTGTTAAGTAACCGCCTCGACGAGATCGTCAGCAGGATCCGCGTTAAAGTATCGCTCGATCCAGAAGTTGTATCTCTTTTATTATTTCCTAACGCGTTGAACCGGTGCGAGTATTTATTCCGGACTTCGCGTACGCAACATACTCCTGTATCTGTCTCTTCTATCTTCGGTTTTCTTTTCTTTTTTTTCTTTTTTTTATAACGACTCGTGGAGGAGAATAAAATCGTGAGAGGGAAGCTCGATCTGATAGTACCGATCTAGAATGTCTGTATGTGTTCCGACTTCTTCACGAATCCCCCACGGAATTTCTCGGCTGACCGATCGAGGAATGATGAATGAGCGAAGGATGAATGACGCTTCGTGTCGGGACGAATTTCGACACCGGGTGCTCGTTAATTAATCATACAGCTTCGACGGTTCTTAGCCGTTATGTAACGCTGGCGAACGTTTTCGATGGCTCGCAGCTCGGCGAGGCGCGGAGGGAACCAATATGGCGGGCGGTTGGGTGCCTGGAAATGGGTTACGGTTAACGTTTCAAGTGGCGAAAGCGAATCGAGTCCGTTTTTTTAATAGATTGATAATTTATTAGGTCTTAATTACCGATGTTTATTGTGTCTGCAGGAAGTTTAAAATACGATCGCTGTGGTCTTTGGCGAATTTTGCTAAGATTTTGCTAAGACTTAAGGTTTCAGATATGATGATGTACTCGGAATGTTTGAAATACTGAGATCTGTTTTGAATATTTTTATGTAGTACTTTTTGATATCGAAACAGTTTAGAGAGATGATCAAGTGATTTTTTTGTATAATTATATACAACTATTTGTTTTTTTGGTTTAATGATTAAGGTGGATTTTTATATACATATTTATGGAAGATTTGAATGCAGAAAGATATAATATATATAAATCTCAAATATAGTACTCATTATAATATTGAGTGAATAGGATAATTGTTTATCTAGCTTTTATTTTTTAATTGAGAAAAATTTGCAGTTTAATAGTATAAAAAAGGGAATACATCATGAACTCTGGAGATAAACAAAAATAAGTGAGAGAAAAATATTCAAGTGTGAGGGATCTAAGGGTTAACCGCTGCCCCTTCCTGTTTTTAATTTTATTGTAATAGGTACTATAAATAAAATAAATAAAATAAAACAATAAGTAGAATAAATAAAATTGCTTAAACAAAATAATGTATAGTATAAGTAAAGTTAATAAAATAAAATTATGAGTGGTATAAGTAAAATAATGTGTAGTATAAATAATATTAATAAAATAAAATAATGAGTAGTATAAATAATATTAATCAAACAAAATAATGAGTGGTATAAGTAAAATAAATAAAATAAAATAATGTGTAGTATAAATAAAATTAATAAAATAAAATAAATTATGTAAAATAATGAGTGCTATAAATAATATTAATAAAACAAAATAACGAGTAGTATAAATGATATTAATAAAATAAAATAACGAGTAGTATAAATATAATTACTTAAATAAAATAATAAGTAGTATAAATAAAATTACTTAAATAAAATAATGAGTAGTATAGATAAAATTGCTTAAATTAAATAATCGGTAGCATAAATAAAATTAATAAAATAAAATAACGAGTAGTACAAATAAAATTAACTTTTTGATCAGTGAATAATTTTCAATATCGAAGATAATATTTATTATCGAAGATTCTGAGACGAGATGAAGATTATGTAATGGGTCAATGTTCTTTCGGGATTTAGATTTCGTTGGTTCCTTCGGAGGTAATTAGTCGTGTACATCGGTTACTTATCTTTATTAATCTTCCATCTCGGCACGATTAGCTGTGTTTTAAAATTTTCTGTTCATGTTTGCGTTTAGATTAGTACACCGTGAATGCTTTGTTTAAAGAAATATATTGTGCATGTCAAAGAATGAAGGCTGTAACTCAAATTGGTTGCTAATTTAGAAATACTGTTACCGATTTTTGCGTGCCCAAATTTGGTATTGTACATCGTTGGTCTAAACGGAGAAGCAACATTGAATCTTGTAATTGCATTTATTGGTTGTTGTTAAATAATTCATAAGTTTGTTGTCTATATTACTTCGCGCAGGAATAAGAAACTTTTTTCGCGTTTCTTCTTTGCTCGGTGTGTATATTTTTATAATTCTGATTTACTGTTTAATTCATTTACAATAGGTTTTAATAATCATCTTATTTATAATGTAACTTAACCCTTAGCTGGCAATACGGTGTTTTACCAATATTGTTTGCATAACGTGTCTTTCATTCTCTGGCCTTATTTCTTATTCTACTAGCCTTTAAAAAAATCTTAAAAAATTCTCAGGTTCTTACCATAGTTCCTAGATTACTGAACGGATGATATTTTAGCCGAATGTTAAAATCTTTTCGTAAGAAAAATCAAAATCTGACGGATAGTTATGGAAGATATGAATTTCGCCTAAAATTCAGCAATCCATTATGCTAATGGAGAGTTAAGAACTACCATGGCGATCAAAATGACTGGTTTGCAATTTTTCATACGAATTCTCTTAAGTTACAGTGGTACACATTTAAGAATTTTTTCCGTTTTTATATTATATATAAAATAAAGATTTATTTCCACTGTATCTTAGATTTTTCTTCAAGTAAAGTTTTTCACTTAAATCGTCGGTAGTTCTGGTGTTAAATATATATCGCATTCGACAGTTTACCGGAGTCTCTTTTAATTCTAGATCAAGTTAGGATGTTAGATATTTTTATTAGAGAAAATAATGTTTTTTTGTTTTACTTTATATTTTAATTTTAATTTTAACTTTAATTTTATATTATATTATAATTATATTAATTTTAATTTTATATTTTAAACATATACATCAAATTACGATACAATCGGAAAGAAATCGAAGATTTTAAGCATATAGAGACAGAAAATGGGCGAATTTAATTAAAAATGATAAAACTGACTAATTAAATATTAATATATAAAAAATACAAATAATTGTATTTTTTGCACCAATATAGTCCAACTTAACAACGCATCGCAAAAATTTCTATTTCTTGCACGAATATAGTCCAGCTTCGTGAAAAAGAAAATTATATTTATAGAAAATGTATCTGTACCTACCACATCTGTACTTTTGGTTCTAAAGAAAACCGAACGCGCCCGTTCACCCAAATTTCATCTTAAATTATCCACGAAACTTCAGAAAGAAGCGAATCTTCTCTTCAAACTCGTAAAAATGATAACGAGAATTATCGCGAAGTACGAAACGTATTTTACTAATACAACTGATTACGACTTATACGGTTCCAGTAAACAAGGAGTAAAAAATAAAATAATAAAAAAAAAAAAGAAAAATCATTCAACGCGTAGAGATACGGTATTATTGATCGGTACGGAGTGTTCATCAGTTTCATTAATAAAAGGTAGCGGTCGTTGCTCGATTTCTCTCCTTGAACCGTGTCGATACTTCGTCCACGTGTTACTCGGCCTTCTTTACTTTCTTTTTCCGTTTGTTTTGTCATTACGCTTTCCGACGAACCAGCATCTAAGTATAAACAAACTTCGGTGAGGAACGTTTGCTTATGTACTCATCGATCAGTTCTTTTTTTGAATTCCTAGCCTCTTCTAATACCGCTGAGAATTTAGAAAAATTTCTCTCCTGTTTTTTAAAAGATATCGAACCGTGTGACTTAATCATGTTATATTATTGTTTGATTTAGAGTTGGAAATGTATCATAGAGAATGATAATTCTATTTTTATTTAAGAATTTAAGAAGTTTTTTTTGTTCGTGAAGAATTTAGGATTATTGTTATTGCATTTTCGTTGTTATAGTATTTTAATATTTAATATTGCTTAGTATTAATTAGTAAATAATATATAATATAATATTAATAGTAAATAATATTATTATATTATATTTATAATATAATAATGTAATATATAATATAATAATTATATTATTATTTTATGTTATTATATTATTATATTATATTTAAGGAATGTAGGAATTTTTTCTTTTATCTAAATTAGTTGTTATTGGACTGTGGATTTTTATGCAAATTCATAATTTTTCAGAATATTGTGAGATTGGTTTATTGACCTAAAAATGGCAGAAATGATTGATAATTATCGATCGAGGTTGAGGGTATGTTCTCTTTTATTTTAAAGGGAAATGGGGAGTAAGAAATATGAAGAATAAGCGAAGATGCGAAGAACGCAATTTTAATTATCATTTATTAAATTATTTATTAAATACGTGTATTGAAGCATAAAGGACGTTCTTATTGAAGTTTCCTTCTTAAATATAATAAGAAAGGTAGAATTTCGGTAGAAAATTATTTCACCTATCAGATCTCAAATATTCTTTGTTCTTTATTAATATAAAATATAATAATACGGTAATACTAGGAAAAATACTAAAAAAATGCACGATTAAAAATTTATAGAACCCTAAAAATAAATGGTATACATTTATTCATCACTGAAATATATATTTATCATACTTTGCACATTAAAAAAAAAAAAAAATACATAAAATAAGGAAAGTAAATCTTCAACTATATATTTTATAGAAAACCTGGGAAAATACTAAAAATTACTTTGATAATTTTAGTGTTAATTAAATTGTTATTTCCAATCCTTCCAATAATCCACTCTACCATTTATCCTTTGAAAAATAGTTAAATAAATAAATAACTACATTAAAAACCATTTATATTCCAAAATTTAAAATATCACCTGTAATCGACGCTTAAACTTAACTTAAAAAAAAAAGAAAATAAATAAATAACTACATTAAAAACATTTATATTCCAAAATTTAAATTATCACCTGTAATCGACGCTTAAACTTACATTAAAAAAAAGAAAATAAATAAATAACTACATTAAAAACATTTATATTCCAAAATTTAAATTATCACCTGTAAACGACGCTTAAACTTACATTAAAAGAAAGAAAAAATGAGTATAAGTAAATAACTGCATTAAAAACATCTATATTCCAAAAAAATAGAGTTATTACATCCGATCGACGCATAAATTTACATTTCTAATTAATTAGATTTATATAGCGATCATCGTCGAGTAAATTTACAGAATTGTCGTCAACTGCAATTTCCGTTCGCGTTCTTGTTTTAAAGAATTTCACATCGTGGACGTGGTCCAATAAGACGTTGATAAAGAAGCTTAATGAAGGTTGAAGACGTGGTCATTCAAGTTACCCAGGCGTAAACCGTAATGTCGAAAACCTGTTTGTTTGGTCAGTGATAGCGTAACTTAACGGAACATCGGGGACATAAAGTATAAAATTTTTGCGCGCCGACAATATTGAGACCATTCGCGGGAGAATGTTCTTTGTGAAAGGGTCTGAAAAGGTTTCTTCAACCAACTTTGTTATCTACGATTTTCTCAAGTGATACGAAGGATTTATGAACTTCGTTTCATTTCATAATTCATCCAGACACTGAAAATTGATACTTAACCTTTCAGAGCCTGAATTATTTAAAAAAATTAATTAAATACGGTTGCTTTTTAATCCTCTTTCTATTTTCTTATAAATTTATCCGTATAATTTATTTTCTCAGCAATTCTTTGCTTTCGTATCATACTTTTGTATCGTAGCTACATTTCCAACAATTAAATTTGAAATAACTAAAATTAATTTCGTTTTATTAGCTTCTAGTTTTTGTGTATGAAACAGGTCATTATTAACTCTTTGGGGCACGCTGGGATTAAAAGTGTCCCACCTTTTTGATGCACCGTAATGCACGGTGGGACATTTTTAGTCCCACTTCGACTTAGAGAAAAGGATGCGCTTTGATAAGCACTATTCATGAACCAGGACTATTTGAGTCCCACCCTATAACAACAAATTCAATTAAATTATTATTATTTCTTTTATGTTTTTACATTATGTGATTCCTTCATTACTAAAAATATACCAATTTTGTTTCATTTAAAACGTAATTAAGTTTCTATGCAACATGGGTCTATTTTATTATCTGAAATCTTGTGCCGCAAAGATTTATAATTTTTCATACAATTTTTATGTTGGAACCGAAAATAATGAGAGGCAAAAATTTGTACGTAACAACAGGAGGCCACCCTAAATAATCTCAGCACGAGCTGTGCGACTGCTCCAACGACTGTTTTACAACCGGGCCTGACGGAAAACAGACGGACCCTCGATCCTCGGCAACACCAGCCGACCTTTGGGGAAAAACGGCCGCAGGGCACTCATTATACGATCACCGTGCCGAACAGTCGATCACCGAACGTCTCCAGAGTTTGCAAAATATATATTCATAGAAGAGGACTTGACGCTACCGCGCATTTTGATTAACACGTTAAGCGCCACGCTGATTTTGGTCGACTTTCCGTTAGGCTGTGTGCTGTGATATTAATTCGAAAACATTTGGTCGCAGAATAGTTAACAATTTAAGAAGAGAACTGTAAAAGTTTGCAAAGGAAAGTCGTATCTTCGTTTAATGGGATTTAACAGAATCCATTAATGAATTGCAAGGTATTATTTTTTGAAATTGATTCTGCCAGTCTTTGGAAACCAGCGAAGCCTAAACGAAAATTTCAGCGTCGGTCCACAGGGACCGGCGTGGCGCTTAACGCGTTAATAAAGAACAGTCGATTCTTACATTTATAAATATACTCTGGTATATTTTGAGGGATGTTTTTGTAATTTTCTGTAATTTTCTGTGAAAAATGTGGATAAAGATTTGTTCCTCTTGCATCGTGTATTTTTTCATATGCCCTTAACCGTTTGAGCGCGGGAGAATTTTCTTACGCATATGCTAAAAGTCCGGGATGAAATGCGTAGTATTTTTTTTTGGAAACACTGAAAATGGTTATAATTAACACTAATTGTTATGTAACAAGTAATTTTGATCAACAACTAAGTTAAACGAATAAAAAATGCTACTGATATCCCTACAACTGCTCTCAATAAATGCGTAAAGTATACTAACCAACAGCAGCGTCTTCGCATTCTCTATACAAAACAAGAGAAGCGCTATCGCGCGTCGCCGTATTTTTGGCATACGACAAGTGAAGCGCGATGGCGCTTCGCCGGACTCAAACGGTTAATTTTCATTTCTACCAAAATTATCCGCGCCAACTGTTACCAAGATCCTTGGAATTCCTCGAAGCAATGGTTCGATCGCCTTCAACGCGTCACACGAATCGAAACGTCGAAATCGGTGATCGTATCTGGACACTCGGTTTCGTCGACCGTTGAACGAAGTTGAAGATAAGTGAAACGTAGAAAGCCAAATCAGGAAACGTCAAAGCCCCTGTCGCGCTGGTTATCAGCGTTACCGAACGAGCTCTCTGTCAGGTCATTTCATTCTTTCCTTTGATAAGTGTCACTGCTGGTCGAGGAAGTTCAACGAAAAGAAACCGCGGGAAGCGGTTAACGAGCAGGATTTTTCTTATCTATCTTTTTCTTATCGGTTGAAAACCGATTCGACGTTTTCGAAACACGTTCGACGTGGACGAAGTAACAATGAAAAAGAGAAAAAATCGGGGCTTGTAGCTGGAAGCTGAATAATTGCAACAGTAGAACTACCGACAATTAAAGCGTGCGTGTTTGTACCGAAGAAATTACAGTAGATACTTGAAAAAATGCGTGAAGTAACAGAAGGGAATATTTAACCACGTATTTTACGGAAAATTTGTTAAAATAAATTCTTAATCTAGAGAAATGTTTATAAAATTTACAGAACATCTATGAGAAATTATAACGAGTAAAGTAAGTAATAATTTGATAATTTTAGTGTTAAAATAAAATTTCCTCTCGTCGAAGTGTTCGAAATGCTAGGATAAGAATGATCATTTTTTCAAGCTAGAAAGATTTTTATTTTGGTTGACTGCATGTTTATGCAATTATTAGATTGTTATGCGTTAAATGTCAGATTTTACGCGACCAAATTTCTCGTATTTTTTATATTTCATATCTTGAAAAGGTAAAAATAGTGAACTACGATGTATGGAAAGATTGTTCTTAATAATTATTTTCTTAACTCGAACTTTAAGGTATGATGTATCTTCGGAATACAAATTGTTCCTAAAAGTACTCGCGTAAGCGTGAATTTATTTTAACTTTATTCCATAGTAAGATTTATTTAAACGCCACGCCGATCTTGGTCGACTTTCCGTTAGGCTGTGCGCTGTGATATTAATTCAAAAGCATCTGGTTGCGGAATAGTTAAGAATTTAAGAACAAAATTGTAAGTCGTATGTTTAGTATCATTTAATAAAGCCCATTCCTAAATTATAAAGTATTATATTTTTAAATTGCTACTGTCGGTCCTTGGAGACTAACGACGCCTGAACAAAAATTTGAGCGTCGGTCCTCAGGAACCGATGCGGCAATCAACGTGTTAACCTAGAGTTGCTCCGCGGTCAAAGGGTTAACCCCGTTGCAGTACCATTTAGCCAGGAAAAATTTGGGACAAAGGTGCAGCGGTCGACGCTCGCCAAACGCTATTGCCAAGATTGTTTAGATCTTAGCTCTCATTTCCATCAGCCGTTTTCTGTTAGAGAATAGTTCAAAGTGCGCTCTATTAGATTAGACTGTACTTTAAGATTAATTACAACTGTACTTTACAAAACGGTAATAAGCGGTCTTTTTCATAGGAAACGTCTAAACTGGTTTGCACTCGTCAGGGCTAGGTTTCGTGGGCCAAGCATCGGGATCACATTTAGAATTGTACTTTGCGAAACATTTTCTATAAATTTGACACCACGAGTCTCACGGGTAATATTTATCTCCGACCCGAAATTTTTTTTTTTTTTTTATTAAGAGTTTATTTCAGAGTGGTCACATTAACATCGAAGTCATTAGTGACCGCTAAACGGTACACGAATGGTTATTACAATGGTACGATATTTTCGAAAGATAATACATTTTGCTTATAGTGAATTTAGCAGGTTTATGTATCTAAAAAATTCCAGTACCCTATGGGTGTTGTCGGGATCGTTTAGGTTGGATCTCATGTCCGCCTTGATGTCGAATCTAATTCTGGCCGATGCGAACCTAGGGCAGTCTAGTAGGATGTGCTGGATTCTGATCGGTGATCTACAAGTCTGGCATTCGGGAGGGGGCTGTTTCGTTATCAGGTATTCGTGGGTTAATCTTGAGCGGCCAGTACGGATGCGAGTGAGGCTGACTTGGTTTTTTCTGGAAATTCTTGAGCTAATGGGATTGTCTGAGATGTTGGTTCTTACTGTACGTAGTTTTGTACGAGCACACTACTGGCAACCCCACCTCCTCGTGGTCCTCGCTGGGCAACGTTTCGTCGGAAAACCCAGGGCTCGCCCTGCGCTTCCCGATCAAACGGCTAAGAGGGTTGCCCCCTGAACGGGACGGTCTACTCTCTTGATGATCTTTAAGCGGTGAAAGAGAGGTTTCTCCAGGCCTGCCGCATATAACACCTACGTGCGTGACCCCTGTCAGTGGTTTCATACCCCCCCCCCCCCTTTTACATCGTTGTAGTAGGCTCCGCCTGGAACAACAGAGCGAGCATTCGGTTCCATGGCTCATTTCAACACTAAATGTACGTAGTTTTGTTTGTGGGATGTTGAGCCATTTTTGGTTCCAAAATTCTTTGATTGTTTTTTTTTATGGTGGTTTTAGCGTCACAGACATTTGTTTTGATTTTTTTATATTGTCGACCCGAAATTGTGAGCGCGAGTCTCAACAATATTTACGTTCGATCCGAAATTATGACCACGGGTCTAACTCGTGATGTTCCTGTTTGGCTCGAAATTGTAATCACGAGTCAGACTCGTCAAAGTAGTTAACTAAATACGCGACAGCGCTGAGATAGTCCAGATCAACAAGATACCTCGAAAAAATGCTCTGATACAAGTTTTCCTTTCAATTTACAGGTGTACAAAGGCCTCGACATCATCACCGCAAAAGTAACGGAAGAGGAAAGGGCAATGACGCCGCACCACATGCTGGATATCATAGACCCTCAGAAGCCCGATTTCACAGTGGTACAATTCAGGAACATGGCCGTACCCATTGTAATTTATCCTCTTTTCAACCTCCGTTACATTCGTTGTCTCTAACAAACGCATCCGCATAACGCGTCTAACCATCACAGTTTCATCTGCACAAAACGCATCGCACATAACCGTTACATCGGATCAAACGTTCGCAAAAATTGGCTCCGTAAGAACGCTACGAACACTTAAGGCTACGCTCGTCGAAAACTGAGCGACCATCGAGCGACTCTGGCAACTTTCGAACCGCGCGCCTTTGCTCGAAAACTAGAAACGAGTGAGAAAACGCGAAATGGAATGAAACACGAAGCAAAATGAAAAATGGTCGCGTGGAAAGCAATGTCGCTCGCGTACCATGTTCGTCGTCGCGGCCGCGGCTGATAATTAATAATCGGCGCGTAAAAATCGTGGACGCCAGCGATCGTTGCCAATCCGACAAGTCGTGCTTCTCCATTTTCACTTTTCACCGGGACAGTTTCCTCGGGAACGTTCGACACGCTTCGTACCCGATGGAATCGGTTCCCCGATAGCCGCGCGAAATCGATTCACTTCTCCTCTGATCACCCTTCGTCCCGCTTTGTGTGTTGCCTACTCGAAACAGTGTTTCTTTCTCAGAGAGAATGCTTCGTAAATAAGTGACCCTTCGAACGAAGCAGAACGATATACCGCGAGAGGTGGGCCATGATACCGATAATTAGTCACGGCCCCTCTGGCACAGCTATTGGATCCTCGTGCACGCAAGCTTCAGCCTCCCTCGAACGTTCCTATTCTTCTTTGGCCGATCTAGATCGACGATCTGCTAGCGAGGAACAAGATCCCGATCATCGTCGGTGGCACCAACTATTACATAGAGTCTCTTCTGTGGCGTACGCTGATCGCAAACGTCGAGAACGACAAGGATGACCAGTTGGAGGATGAAAAGGAAGATGTGTCATGTCCGAAGAAGATGAAGGTCATGTTTGATCGATTCACCATGGAGAGCAAGGATGAATTGTTTAAGAAGCTGTCGGAAGTTGATCCGGAGAGGGCCGAGAGAGTTCATCCGAACGACACGAGGAAGATCATTCGGTGAGTGGTTTAATTGTGATATTAAACGATGAAGATGGAGTAGAGCGGTGATTATGTATGGTATAATAACTGAAAAAAGAAACTATTCTATGTTTGTGTGGTGTATACGTAGAGTATACCGTGCTGACAAGGAAGGGACGTTCGGTAAGCCGAAAATTGAAAAAGATTTGAAACTTTGATGGTTTGTAGGGGATTGCGAACGAAATGCTTTTTTTTTTAATTTGCTGATATTCGGTTTTTCGAGGTGAAAACAGTGTTTAAAGTTTACGACAGATTAGGTAAATTAAGTAAAGTGGAAATTTGAATAATGAAAATTCGAATAATCGAAATTCGGGTGATGGAAATTCGAATAATCGAAATTTGGATAATGGAAATTTGAATAATCGAAATTCGGATAATGGAAATTAGAATAATCGAAATTTGGATAATGGAAATTTCAATAATCGAAATTTTGACGATGGAAATTTAAATAATGGAAATTCGAATAATCGAAATTTAAATGATGGAAATTCGAGTAATCGAAATTTAGATGATGGAAATTCGAGTAATCGAAATTTGGATAATGGAAATTAGTATAATCGAAATTCCAATAATCGAAATTTTTACGATGGAAATTTAAATAATAGACATTTGGATAATGAAAATTCGAATAATTGAAATTTAGATGATGGAAATTCGAGTAATCGAAATTTGGACAATGGAAATTCGGATAATCGAAATTCGGATAATGGAAATTAGAATAATCGAAATTTGGATAATGGAAATTCTGACGATGGAAATTTAAATAATAGAAATTCGAATAATCGAAATTCGGATAATGGAAATTAGAATAATCGAAATTTGGATTAATGGGAATTCGAATAATCGAAATTCGGATAATCGATGTTTCTGATAATCGACGTTCTACCGTAGCTCAAGTCTTTAGGGTGAAGTAATGGACAGGGAGAATTAATGAGTCTTGGTCGATTTTATCGTGTTCGAAATCTATGTCTAGTGACGGGTACTATTAGGTTAGGGTTATAGAGATAGCAGTCTGTAGTATCGTGCTATTTATCTATTGGTGGAGATATCTGGTTAAGTGTAGATAAAGATGAGTGCAATTGGTACTTAAGAAAGGTTGTGTAAATTAAATTTGAAATGTGCTGTTTACTCGTAATTTGAAATAAAATAATAGGTTGACCGAGTTATCTTCATTGATTTAATTAGAATTTTCTCTGATATTGTTCTTTCGAAAACCAATTGATAAAATTTCTTTTTTCTTTTATTTAGCTTGTGAAATCCTTAAAAAGCTTTACATATACATACATGTATGTGTATGTAAATTTTTTTTCTTTACATTGTTAACTTTTTACATTACGATACGTATTTTTTAAATATACAAGTTACATCGCTTTAAAAAAGGAGAAATATATAGGCACCTGACCTAGTTTCGATTCCAAATGAATTGTATTAACACTGAATTTTTCTTTAGGTTTCAGAGTTGACAATAAAAGAAGCATTATTTTCTTGAATTTTTTTGTTCGAATTTGAATTATTATAGATCGTAAATTTTTACTTGGATTTTATTGTCAATTAACGTAGAGTAATTATGAACTTTTTAATTTTTTGTAGGAATTTGTGTTTTTTGTTTAGAGTTCTTAACTTTTCAGTATTTAATTACGTTCCATTCACTTTTATTAACGTAATTAACATTCCACCGCTGTTACGTAGATCAAAGTGTTGAAAAAATATTTCTACGGAAAAGTTAGATAGTATAAATATTGTTCGAGTTACCTTCGCTCTTTTATTTCACAAAATTATTAAAGCTGCATGCTTATCGAGAAATCGATTACAGCTTTATTAACAGTAAAACTATCGACGATGAAAGTATACTCATTCGTACCAGAGAAATAAAAAATAATGGATATTTGAAAAAAAAAAACATAATACAAGAGAAACAAATATTTAACCAAATATTTTACAGAAAATCATGAAAGATACTAAAAAATGCAGTCTTAAAAATTTATAAAGTTTCTCTCAAAAATTACTAACTGGTCATTTTTGTATCGAATTTGATCATTTTTGAAGTTTTAGTGTTAAAACAATTTCTAAAACTAGTTTACTAAATTTATTTTTATGTCACAGAAAAAAAATTACTTTCAACATTTGTTCAAAATAATTTCGTTTAAATTTATTTTTTTTTATTACAGAGTAACGGTATAAAAATTGTAGCGGAAATGTCTCCGAATTTCTTTCGACACCTTATTTAACTTCAAATCTTAATCATCTTCGCTTCAGTAATTTTCACAGAATTATATTATCTAAGAAACAAGTCTGTTCGGTTTTTTTTTGTACGTTTGAGTCTTACGAAACGTATTCTCGTTCGTATAATCCCTCGCTAGAGAGATATTAAATTTTTTACACACCGAAATGGTCTTTGTCAGTCTTGATACATGTCACATTCCGTGTCTAATAGGGTACTTTAATTTTACTGATTGGATTCGAAGTCCAATTTGACCGTGACAGTCGTTTGAAATTCGTGGAAGAATTTGAAGTACTTCTCGTAGATGATTTAAGGGTAATAATAATTGAGGTGGAATTAAGGGAATCTACAGTTGGAAAAAGTCAAGAAAATAGTTTTTCTTTTATTGTCAATTTTTAGAGGCAATAAAAATTCAAGAAAATAATCTTTTATTCATTGTTAATTTTGAATTATTAAAAGAAAATTCAAGGAAAATGATTTTGCTTTCATCTTCGATTTTGAATCTTGAAGAGAAATTGAAGAAAATTTCTTTCTTCGTCACTTCTGAAACCTGAAAAAAATTCAAGAAAATAATATTTCTTTTATTGTAAATTTTGAATTCTAAAGAAAATGTCAAGAAAAATAATTTTGCTTTCATAGTCGATTTTAAATCTTGAAGAGAAATTGAAGAAAATTTCTTTCTTCGTCAATTCTGAATCCTAAAGAAAAATTCAAGAAAGTAATATTTTTTTTATCGTCAATTCTGAATTCTAAACAAAAAGTCGAGAAAAATAATTTTGTTTTCATCGTCGATTTTGAATCTTGAAGAGAAATTGAAGAAAACAATGCTTCTTTTATTGTCAATTCTGAATCCTAAGGAAAAATTAAAGAAAAATAATTTTACTGTCATCGTTGATGCATCTTGAAGAGAAATTGAAGAAAATCATTTTTCTTTCTTCGTCACTTTCGAAACCTGAAAGAAATTCAAGAAAATAACTTTCTTTTCTTCGTCACTTCTGAAACCTGAAAAAAAAATCAAGAAAATAATGCTTCTTTTATTATCAATTCCGAATCCTAAGGAAAAATTCAAGAAAAATAATTTTTCATTCTTTATCACTTCTGTAACCCGAAAAAAATTCAAGAAAATAATTCTTTTTTTGTCTCCACTTTATCGTACAAGAGTCTCATTCGCGTGCTCGTTATCTCCACTGATTTAATCCGGACTATTTTTTTTTTTACATTGTTCTTTCGAAAAACAGTCGATAAAATTCTGACCCAGTTTCCATTTTGAGCCCAATCGCTGCGAATCGTACCGGAATTAACTGGTTGTATCGTCCTTGATAAAGATAAACAAGGTTCGTGAGCGAACTAATTTCATGCACCATTATCCCTCCAATTGAATGACTGATCAATGTGTCGACAGTGTGACGATCTATGATTGTTTGCAGAGGCCTCGGTTAACCCTGAGCTACGAAATCAATAGTGTATTAAATGTACTTTTCTGCGTATTTCATTGAAGAGACGAGTTGGTACAGCTTCGTAGACGAACGATATTTTATGCACATCCAACATTTATCGTCCATAAGTATTTGGTACTTGGTGGAATTGGATCATAAAATTTATATCCAGGTTATAATGTAAATACAGTAAAGACTCGCTAAATGTTCGAAAGGATCTACAAGGTTTAATTCGACAAATTAATAAAGCACCGGTCACTGTCAGATAACTTAGCTACACGATAAACTTTATCGCAGAATCTTGGTGATACACAAATCGTTTTATGGTACGAAAATTTCGATCGTTCAGATTTCGTATCATTATCGTGTCCACGTGTGGCATCTAATCGATCGGTCGATAAATTGACGTCCCGTAAAAATGTCGAATCGTAAATGAAAGTTGACGATTAACCCTTTGTCTTACGATATTTTTTAATATCCATAGATGTTGGTTATTCGCTGCTTTAAGCAATTTGCGTCATAGGTTAAATGAATAATATCTAATGAAATTGAACTGTAATTTACATAGGGTTTGCTTGCACAAAAATTTCTATATGTATTATAAGTTTTATTATGTTACTTATATTATTGTGAATACTATATTTATATTATTTCAATATGTAAGAAAAATAAAAAGCACAAGTAATGTAAATAATGTAAGTAAATAATATAGATTTCTATAATAACATAAATAAATAATATAATTTTCTATAATAGTATAAATAAATAATATAGATTTCTATAATAATACAAATGAATAATATAAATTTCTATAATAGTATAAATAAATAATATAAATTTCTATAATAATACAAATGAATAATATAAATTTCTATAATAACATAAGTAAATGATATAAATTTCTATAATAATATAAATGAATAATATAAATTTCTATAATAATATAAGTATATAATATAAGTTTTTATAATAACATAAGTAAATAATATAAATTTCTGTAATAAAATAAATAAATAATATAAATTTCTATAATAACATAAATGAATAATATAAATTTCTATAATAACATAAGTAAATAAATAATATAAATTTCTTTAATAATATAAGTAAATATAAATTTCAATAATAACATAAATAAATAATATAAATTGCTCTATATAATAATACAAATTTAAATAATATACATATAGTATTCATAATAATATAAATAACATAATAAAACCTCTAACATACATAAAAAATTTTGTGTAACCGAACCACGTGAAAATTACAGTTAAGAATTAAATTTTATCATAATTTATTAATAAAATAAAATAAATAAAATAAAACAAAATTTTATCATAAATACACCCTGTCTTTATTATATTTGAGCCACAATCCTCTCCACGAGTCCGACTCCTGATTCTAAGCCAAAGGGTTAACCGGTACAGGAATCAATGCTTAACTGCCGCGAATTCAATGGCATTCGCGATCCGATAACCATCCATGGCGCCTGATAACGATCTCTGGTTACACGTAGTTTTGCTCGCGCATAAATAAACCGAAGGAATTTCGATGGAAAGCATGGAATTTCGCGTTGCTCCCTTTGCTTGTTCCACCCTGACGATACCGTAAGTCACCAAGGAACAAGCGTTCTGTTGCGACGAATCCTGTGATAAATTACAGTAATTATGTTCTCTTAGTCGCGAAGAGATGCAAATTACGTCTCTCCGACTCGCGGCCGGACCTGGTAAACGCTTGAAACCTTTGCTCGCGAATTGCTTGCCAAGGTTGCGGCGTTTCGTGCCGGCTCCATTGTGAACGACGCTTTCAGCGATTGATTTTCGACGCTTGTCTCGTTTGCATGTAACGTTGGAGATGAATCGGCACGCGCAACGAGCAGAATGAAGCGTTGAAAAGAATTCGATTTGCGAATAACCTGCTACCGGTGTCTGCTATGGGCTTCGTAATTAACCCTTCGCCTTACAATCGCGAGTCGCACTCGTGGCGCAGATTATGGTGACGTATTCAAATACGATGAAAACACACTATATTTATAATAAAGTTTTATCTCATTAGTATTTGCTTTTACAGTCAACTCTCTTGTAACGCGGTGAGTGCGTACCGCGTTATATGGAAACCGCGCTATAAGAAACTCGGATTAAACCGTACAAACCAGGCTAATTCGTAGCGCGTTGTATGGAAACCGCGCTAAAAGAAACTTAGAATTAGTACAAATCACACTATTCGTACCGCGTTATATGGAGACCAAGAGATACAAAAGACAAGATTAAATTATAAATTATTTTTATCGAATCGAAGAGTTCGTATAAGGAAATGATAAAAAAAATGAAACAAGAAGTAAACAAAAGAACTGTTTTCCAACAAAAACAAGGCAGACTTTTGTAAAATCTTTTAACACTCATCCTCGCTGTCAAGCTCCGCGTTATATGGAAACCCTGTTCTCAGAGTGCCGCGTTATAGGAGGGCTATCGCAATTTCAGGTCGGCGTTATACGGAAACCGCGTTCTGAAAGTACCGCATTATAGGAGGGTTGACTGTATTTATTTTATAAATATCCTTTTTCCTCGGGTAAACGAAACATAAATTTTTAATTTTGTAAATCATCATGGTAAGATATCTTTGGAAATCGAGCATAATCGTGTTGAAGGAGCGCTAAGGGTTAACCCTTTCGCTTCGGCTGTCCAGTCCGCCGAAGTACCGTCACTGAACGGAAGCGCGCGCCGTGAATACGCGCAGTATGCGTTGTTGCTGTACATACGTTTTCCTGAGTCTTAAATAACTATTTTGCCGAATAAAATAATCTTATAAACCTTTATAACTTATAACTTTTACTATATTATTATAACTTCTATAACTTATAAACATTTATAACTATAGTCATATACCACAAGTCATATTGCGCGCGCCGCTTATAAGACATACTGCTAGAGAGCGTTCTGTTTAGCATGGAATAGCCTGTAACTAAAAAACAAATGTATAAATAAATGTCACAAAATCAGCGCAAGTCTTTTCAAGGGACGATTCCTGAGGTAATTTGAAACAAATTTTTCCTCGGCGAAAATGTCGAATTCCGCTTTGTTAACGGGGTACTAACAAAAGATACCGGCCAATCACAGAGCGGGTACAGCGGCCGAACTCCGGCGGAAGCGTTGGCTACGCGTCGTGGTTAAAAGCAAACAAGTGACGATGGGTATAAAAAGTTACATCGAATAATGAATTTCATTGTTCACGAATAATTCGCCAACGAAAATTTTTCTCGAAATTATCTCAGGAATTGCTTCTCAAAAGGACGTACACTCTTTCTGAAGCACGCTGCGTAATTTTTCGCCTCGCTTCTTACGTTACTTAATTCAATGATACTTTTAGATTCGTCGCTATGTATTTCTTATCGAGAGATTATTTATCTGCAAATATTTGACGAAGTTTTAGAAACGTCGTGTCAAAAGGAGAAATTACCAATTTTTTTTTATTACGCCTAATTAACGAATCTTAACCAGTCGCTCGTAAAAAATTTACAAATTACTATTGACTTTACACGGAACCTCGATAAGTACGATCCTTCTCTTAAGTCTAAAAATATTCTTTCAATAATTCGATAAATTATTCATCGTATCATAGGTGAAATTAACAGTCGGACGGTTTCTTTCGCGATATGCGAGAAAGATGTTATCTTACGATCGAGCCACGACGCGACGTTCAATTTTGTAATAATAATGATAATAATAATGATAATAGTAATCTGTCTCGTCTCATATCTCCGGTCTGAGTATGTTTTAATTAAGCGTGTTAACAAGAGAGCATAGCGCGCGCAGATTTCGTGGTCGAGGCGAAATTCAGCCGCAGACGGGCCGCGTGCACGCATTATATGCGAGAAGGGCTCGGTCCACCGTAAAATTGACTTTCGAATTCGGCCAGCTCGAGAGTTGCGGTTTTTGATACCGTTCGCACGTTGAGTAACAACCGAGACGTGGGCAATAAACGGAGAGTAACGGAGAACGAGAGCTTCTACATGGTGTATCATTTATAATGGAATATATTCATACGCGCCTGTCGATACGAAAGAGGCGTAGATATCGTAAACTGGGGGAGCATTGGCAGGTTTTTGTAATATTTTTATATATATTTTTTATTTTTTATTTTTTTTTATAAGTTTGTGAAATGAAATTGAAATTATTTATACAAACATTACTGTTGGATATTTTTTTAAGTCTCCTACTGTGTTCGGTTCTATGCGACACAGACATATTTTTTAAGTCGTGTAAATTTCTTATTTCGATCTTTATTGGAATCAGATTTTCTTTATTTTGTCTGTTTCTGTATTATATGTTTTAAAACGTATGAATAAATTTTTTATTAGGGTATGTTTTTTTTGTTAGAACTCGTGATTGTTAGGCAAAGAGTTAAAAGTGTCCTCTTATCAACAGATTCCGCTGAAATATTTGGATCCCCTTTGTCTAATAATTACAAATTTAAACGACAAAGAAAGATAAATACAGTAGATTAGAAAAAATTTGAATTATAAAAAGAATTACAGGACCGCTGAAGTACCTTTAGTGCTTGCCAATATTACCATAATGCCAATGTTCCTCCAGTTTATGGTACATTCGGTACATTTTGCACCCTATATATTATACAGCAATATTAATTTAACAGTACGATATCAGCTAGCATCTTTCATGTGTTCATGATAAATTATTTTCTTTAATTTATTAGTGTATATCGAAGTATTGTTAATTTACAATTTTACGAGATTATTGATTTATTTCCAAGATTCATTATTAGATCGACAGAATTTAAATATATATTTTCGTTTAATACCAGTAATATTACTAGTAATATTTATTATTAAATTAATATTATATTATTACTATATTATATTAGTAATATTATATTACATATTGTTATTATATTATTACTATATTATATTAGTAATTTTATAATACATATTGTTATTATATTACTGGTATATCATATTAGTAATATTATATTACATATTGTTATTATATTATTACTATATTATATTAGTAATATTATATTACATATTGTTATTATATTATTACTATATCATATCAGCAATATTACATTATATATAATATTATTCATAATATTATTATTTTTATATTTTTCTAATTATATAATATTAATATTATACAGTAACATTATATAATATTACTAGTAATATGATACTACTAATTTTATTCGACACGTTTCGCACTATGCAGATTTCGCTTTCTCTCACGGAAACAGTACGACCAGATTATTCGAAATTAACAAACTAAAAAAAAAAAAAAAGAATCTCAAGATCCTAGCGCAATATGCGAGTCATCGTTCTCAATTTTTATCGCGACGCGAGAGAACGTCGACCGCACGAAATGATCGACAATGGTCAATTAGGGCAGGGCAGGTACATTTCTGGACAACTGCTACGCTTTCACAATATGGCCACCGACGGCAGCTGCGGCTGTTAAACCTTTTCTGCGAGAAAGGCCCATGGAAATGTTTCGTTTTCCTTGGTGAAAAGACGCGGCCGATTCTATACATCGTTTTGAGCTAGGTCGAGCCAAGGACCAGGTGTCGAGTTTTCCTTTCTTTTGTATCGAGCTCCTTTCTTCGACCGAGAAATATATTACGCTCTTGTAGATCCTCTGCAGCCGGCTGCAATTGTTTGTTTAATTGCCGTTTTTGAGAAATTCTCCGTGATCCGTGGCGTACGTAGCAAAGAAAAGGTGGGATTCATTGTTGGAATATGCAAAGCTCTTGTTGAATGATTTCTTGTGATGGAAGGTTTGCTTTTTTCTTTTTTTTATGCAAAAGAAACAAATCTTTAACCGTATATTTTACTGAGAATCGCAGGAAATATTCAAAAATACATCGCTAAAAATTGATAGAATTTCTGTAAGAAATTATGAACCGGTTACTTGATTCCTTTGGTAGTTTTAGTATTAAACAATTTTTTAAGTACGTTATACGGGGTGCTACTGTATTTTAATCTGTCGATTATATTCATAAACATTTATAATACATTGATTCCTAAATTGATATTTGATTTCGCGCACCGCGTACTCTATCGGTGTTCGATTGATTATTCAACAAACAACTGAGTTTGTATTGCAATTTTTCAGTCGTGATATATTGAATAATATCGTTAAACAATGTTTGATATATGCTTAAGAATATCAAACAACGAATACTTGAATCGTACGCATATATGCGTCCATAGTCCACACCGATAGCTTCCAGCGGACGCATATATGAGTAACGAAATTATGAAAAATAACTAGGTAACTCAGTTTCGCAAACAAATTAATTATTAACACAGCTTAAACTTTTAGTTTTAACTCTTTAACTGCGGATGTGGTAAATAAACAACACGTTAATTTTTGCTAACATAAAAAAGCGGCTGTGGTTTACATATCACTAAAATAAAAATAAAATAAATATTAGGTTGTCTCAAAAGTTTCTTTCGTTGTCCTGGCAGTGTTTATACAAATATGCAGACTTATCTGTTGAACAAGAGACGGAGGAAGGCAATAGACCAAAATTCTATGTAAAATAATAATATATTGCAAAATAAAAAATATGCGTCCAATACTTGTTAATAAATCCAAAGAAACTTTTGGGACAATCTGATACAATAAAAAAGAATCTTCTAAAATAGAATATCACTTCAGTAATATAAAATTAACGTGCTTTATAAGCCACACCCGCAGTTAAGGGGTTAAATGACAGGATTGTTGCTTTTAAAATAATTAACAACGATCTCGTACTATAATAAATATATCCGTTACCACTCGCTAATCGTCACGGTAACAGCAAACTTTTTGAACAACTGGGTCTTCCTTGACCACTTCGATCGGTCTTCTTTTTCAGTTTCATAATTTCAATCATTGAAATTCATATTCGAAACCGTTCAAACCCTTAAATATGCGTCCATAGCAAAGGTTTAAGAAAGTAAGATAGATTCGACATGAGTAAGGATAAGTTCAACTTAATTTTTCAAGTTATTCTGAGTTACTCGCACAAGCGCGGCTCGGAGCCAACACTCTCGTAGGCGGCCGCCCGCCTTTTCTCGCTCTGCGATTGGTCACTGTTTTTCGTTGATAACTCGTTAACGGAGCTAAATTTGATATTTTCGCAAAGGAAAAAGTTGCTTGAAATCATCTCGGGAACTCTTCACGGTGTCTGGAACATCTCGCACAACTTGATTCTCTTCGTGTTTATCTATTTTACGTAACACGAAAGCTCGAAAGTCTCTAACGAGGTTAAAAGCTATTTCCAGGGCAAGCTTTGCCAGAAGAAGGAACGAGACAAAGGGGATGAAAAATTCGTTAGAAGTGACCATTAAGCACTTGGGTACCGAGGGTAAAGAGCCAAAAGAAGCTGTTTCGCTCGAGATAAGGCAAAGGCGCGTCCTTTTCAAAGCGTTTACACGGTATCAAAAAGATTTATGCCTCGGCGTCAGATTGAATCTTAGCTCTGAGAAAAAATGAAAAATGTTTCATCTTTGTAACGAGCTTAAGCACCGGCATTTAAATAAAGTGTTGATGTTTTCTGAACGAAGGCCTTTGTAGCAAACTTCACGAACACCACCTCTGTTTTATTGCGACAGATTAGTATTATTATTACGCGAAACGGTGTATCCTTCCCTATCTTTTCACCGTGACCGATCATTATCATACGGGGAACGTTCGGGTTGGTTGCAAACGATTTACATCGTTAACTTCTTATTTAATCATACGGCTATCTTTCGGAGCATTATTTTTTATGAACTGGACGAGAGGGGGCGCAAAACAAGAGGGACGAATGAACGTTACGGAGCTATTTTTTTCGCCGAAAGCTGATACGTTTTTGAATTCACCAGGATGTTGGTATGGTTGCCTTTTAACGAGAAGTATCTATGTTGTTTGGGCAACTTTGTGGAACGCTTAGGGGAGATTCTCGTGTAACAGTACAACGATCGAATGTTTTTTATGTATTTTTTTTTTTTTTTTTAATGTATTAACAATGAAAGATTAATATTTTGTAAGTACTCAGATACTTTCATAAGCGATTAGAATTTTGTTTCTTTTTATATTGTTTATTTTAAGTCATGTCGATCACTCACTTGGGTTACTAGCGATTTATGTCTGTAGAAAAAATGTTTAAGATTTATGGGAAAACTTAGTATTGAAGGTTTTTTTTTT
>SMSQ01018443.1:3338-24512 GCA_019453375.1 Ctenoplectra terminalis
TCTAGTTTCTATAAATATATAAAAATATATAAAATTATATAAATAATTTTCTAGGTTCTATAAATTGTAAAAATATTAATACAGTAAAAGCATAACACTAGAATGAAACAGTAATACGTAGATACAATTCCATCACTTCATTCGTTAGACACGCTTATCGAGAACTGTTCGACAACAAAGGAAATTAGAAGAGCTAATGAAGAACGTTCGTGCAGCAATTAATGCAGAAAACCCCGGCGTGATTAAAACAATTTTATGGAGGGATTAATGTTTCCCTTAGTGGGTCACTCGATTCAATCAGCACACCACTTCGAGCCATCCTCATCAGTGAGATTTATTGATGCGGGTTGCAGTCAGCATCCATCGTTTGATCTGATAATCCTTTCTAATTCTAACCCGGAGTCAGCGCTCGAATTTCCTGCCAGTGGTCTCTTTAGAGGTTTCACTCAAACCTCCATGAGCGGCTCGTAACCTCTGTGCGTCGAGGAAATTGAAAAGTCGTGTTGAACAGATTGATCGAGGAGTCCTCGATCGATAATTCAACCCTGTTTCAACATCTTCCTGTTGACCCAGTTTATCGCGGTCGACCCATAAAGCTGTTCGGTTCTTTATTGTGCTTCTTAAAGTGAAACAAGCGAATTGTTTTGAACTACTATTTAAAAATTTTGTAAAAGATTGTACAATTTAATAATCTGATTATTCGAAAATTGAAATAATTAATGGATTGATGATTCGATAAGTGAAGATTGAAAAATTTATTTTGACAGAAATTATGATTTGAGAGTTGGAACTGAAAATTGAAAAATTTAATATCTTGACGATTCGAAAATTGAAGATTGAAATAATTAATAAATTGATGATTCAATAATTGAAGATTGAAATAATTAATAAATTGATGATTCGATAATTGAAGATTGAAATAATTAATAAATTGACGATTCGATAAGTGAAGATTGAAAAATTTATTTTGACAGAAATTATGATTTGAAAGATAGAACTGAAAATTGAAAAATTTAATATCTTGACGAGTCGAAAATTGAAGATTGAAATAATTAACAAACTTATGATTCGATAATTGAAGATTGAAAAATTTATTTTAACAAAAATTACTATTTGAAAGTTAGAACTGAAAATTGAAAAATTTAATATCTTGACGAGTCGAAAATTGAAGATTGAAATAATTAACAAACTTATGATTCGATAATTGAAGATTGAAAAATTTATTTTAACAAAAATTACTATTTGAAAGTTAGAACTGAAAATTGAAAAATTTAATATCTTGACGAGTCGAAAATTGAAGATTGAAATAATTAACAAACTTATGATTCGATAATTGAAGATTGAAAAATTTATTTTAACAAAAATTACTATTTGAAAGTTAGAACTGAAAATTGAAAAATTTAATATCTTGACGAGTCGAAAATTGAAGATTGAAATAATTAACAAACTTATGATTCGATAATTGAAGATTGAAAAATTTATTTTAACAAAAATTACTATTTGAAAGTTAGAACTGAAAATTGAAAAATTTAATATCTTGACGAGTCGAAAATTGAAGATTGAAATAATTAACAAACTTATGATTCGATAATTGAAGATTGAAAAATTTATTTTAACAAAAATTACTATTTGAAAGTTAGAACTGAAAATTGAAAAATTTAATATCTTGACGAGTCGAAAATTGAAGATTGAAATAATTAACAAACTTATGATTCGATAATTGAAGATTGAAAAATTTATTTTAACAAAAATTACTATTTGAAAGTTAGAACTGAAAATTGAAAAATTTAATATCTTGACGATTCGGAAATTGAAGATTGAAATAATTAACAAACTTAAGATTCGATAATTGAAGATTGAAAAATTTATTTTATCAAAAATTACGATTTTAAAGTTGGAACTGAAAATTGAAAAATATAATACCTTGACAGTTCCAAAATTGAAACTTCTTCCGCTAGTGAAGTATCGATAGAAAAATTACTAGGAGGTATTAGTTTTACATTGAATAATTGTAGAAAAATTGATTAATTACGCTTAACGATTATTTGTTACTGATCATGCTGAAGCAACAATAAAATTTACAATACTATTGTAAATTTTTTATTTCCCAGCCTACGCATTTATTTACGATATACTATTAAGATTTGCACAAATGTACCTCCAATTTCCAGATTTACATTCGCGTATTTATGTTACAAATTATGCTTTTGCATTTATTTGAGATATACCCGTTTGCTCATTTGCTTGCAAAATACACTGCCTGCTACATTTGTCCCAATTTTACTTAATTATGGCTGGTCTGCTTCAAATTATTTGTTGCGTAAATATTTATTATCTCGTGTATGATTTGCATACAACGTGCTGCACTGTTCAGCCGAGGTTGTAATGCTTTATCGTCTGCTGTAATTTTATCTTAATAAAACCAAATTCATCAATTAATTCTTTACGATAAATTATCTCGTTATATAAATATACAAATATTCGTGCTAAAAATTACAATTATCCTTGAAATAAAAGAAAATCACTTTTTCATATTCCGATTTTACAAAAATACTATCACTGCATCAAACGAAATTTCAATTAATTCTATTAAAATTCTTAAGTCTCTAAAAAGTAACTTTTTAAAATGATTTGCAATGCGTTAGAAAGGAAAGAAATTTTAAGAAAATAAATTATTATGTCCAACGCGTCACAGTTAACAGGTTAACAATTAAATTATTATTTCGAGTATTCCAATTACCGTTAGATAATAATATATCAGGAATAATATTATGAAAGCTATCATAAAATAATATCTCACGGATTTTATTTATCTCGTCCGCATCTTCCTAGACACGCAAGGATCCCTTTTCCAAACAAGTCAGGATTTTTCTATAATTCTTGCGAGCATTGAGCATACGTCGGGGCAATAAATCCAGCGAAACATCTTACGCGCGATTACCATAACATAACACATTTGCGAACGCGTATAGCAAGCAGAGGCGACGATAGTGAAGAAAATTCGTTTTCCCTTCCCTTCTGGCTCGGTGAGAGGCGTGAAGCGAAAATTCGATGCTCACGATGTTAGCGCAGGGTGGCGCCGAAATGAAAGCGTGATAGCGAAATTGGCAATATCACGACTTTTCCCTCCCATTTCTCTCTCTTCCTTAAAATCGATCGGCTTTCCCGCCCCCTTTTCAGCGGCAGTGAATTTCCTTTCGTTGAAATCCGCCACCCTTCGAAATCGTAACGAGGTTGTCATCAAAAATTCGATATTAATTCCTGCCAGAGACCAAATTTACCGTTGCAACATAGAAAATCGTTATTCCATGTTTTACGAAAGTATTATATAATTACACCACTTTCAAATATTTCACCGTCCAATTTTGAGATTATTGGCAAGGATATGGTAATTGAAAAATTAAGCTACGAAACGTAGAATACTTATACGCAAAGTTTGGAGTATTTTAGTACGTTTATCGCGCTTATTACGTGTTAACACGTTCAACCCGGCGCATTTTTTCCAAGTCCGTATGGTCAGCGGGCTCGAGATTATCAGATGTTTATTCGTCTGGCGGCGCTTGTTTGTTTCATTATTTTCTCTGTTGTCAGTGGCTCGAGTCTGAAGTCTACTTGCATCTAATTGTTATAAATTACTTATAAAACTTTATTTACAAATTGTAAAATATATACGTAAGTAAAATACTTTTATTTTTTTAAGGTTAGACATTCTATAATTTCTGTTTTTCAATCATTTATTATCGACCCTTAGTATTATGGAGTCGGACGATGATTTTGAGTTCCCGCGAAATTCGCGCAGAAAAAAACCTAGAATCTTATATTCATCGGACTCGGAATTTTTCTTTTCCATTGTATAATATCGTCTAGTCTCTTCCCAGTTGTTCAATTTAAAGTGTGCTTTTTCAAATAAAATTAGAAATATATGGGAACTACCGATGGTCCACGCCGTCAGATGAAAGCAATGCCTGTGAACCATCGGTGGTTCACGCAGGGTTGAACGTGTTAAGTTGTAAAATGCCCCAGATTAGGCATCCGAGAAAGGCTAAATTGTTTTACGAGTTCTCTTCGGAAAACCTTCACACCGTCCAATAGAAAATACAATTTACCCACTCCGTACACACTGAAAAACCAATCACACCAGAGACAACATTTATGAAAGACTATATACGAACGCTCAAGACATCATTATCATTAGTAAAAATTGAAACATCAAATACATTCAACAAGCAGACTCTTTCGAGACACAACCGAATTTCGTAGACACGCGTCAATAAAGCAACCAGTTTGTACATCACGCAATCGTTACGAAAATAAAAATCAGTATACAGTCCACTTGAAATTTATAAAGAGGGTTTCAGTCAGACCGCAATTCTCTGAGTGCAAAACCCGCGTCATTTAATCGCCGCGAAGCAAACCGTCGACGCTGTGACGCAAAACATTACGCATATTTTGGAAAAACAGCGAAACCCGTCTCACGTTCCCTTTCTTTCGAACAAGAGAGAGTTTTTGTTCATTACGCAATCGGCGTTCCCTTGTTGATTTATCGATAATATTTATTTGCAACAAACAGGAAGCTCCGCTGGCGAACGTTCGATGGTTATTTGAAAGTTCATGCTGGTCTCATTTGCTTGCTTTTCTCTACAATTAGTCCGACGCGGATTGCTGCGTAACAAGGGGACAAACAATCGGCGCACGCTGAGTAATTTCATTAATAGCAAATTATTGTAAATTCGCCCGTTGCGATACGCTTAACGAGCTTCCGGAATTTCGCTAAAAATCTGCCATGCGTTGCGACGCGTTAAAGACCACTCGCGATATTAAAACATAACGCAAATTAATATTGAATGGCTGTTCGAATAATTAAAAATATACTATCACATTTTACAAAACCGGTCTCAGCATCTATTTAAACGTATCCTCGAAAGATTTTCGTTGAAGTTAAAAATAGTACGTAACTTGAAATCTGTATTAAAAATGGTGCTTTTATTTTTTATACGGATAATACTTAACTTTCACGCGTATTGATCTGTTAACTGTGTTATTTCTTAACTTCTGAGAACTGACAGTATCAATTTTAAAAAATAATACCTTGTAATTCATTAATGGATTCTATTAAATCACATGAAACAGAGATACGACTTTCCTTTGCAGGCCTCTACAATTTTCTTCTTAAATTCTTAACGATTTTGCGACCAAATGTTTTTCGATTAGTATCGCACCGCACAGCCTAACGAAAAGTCGACCAAAATCGGCGTGGCGTTTAACGTGGTAATCAGAAACTTTTTCGCAGACAGAAATAAAAAGTAACAGAAAAGAACTAATTCTGGTTAGGTTGAGTTTAATTATTACAAATGTAAATGCGATGTAACGTGTATTTAATCCTCTATAGTCCGAATTTTGTTTATCAGAGAAAAAAAGAACTGCGATTGATTACAGTTTCTTGCTTTGATTTGAAAATTTTTAAACCAGTAATTGCTATAGATGGATCGTGGTATCATTACGGTAATACAGTAACAGAATTTAATAGTACAGTAGTACATAAGTGATAACTAAATAAAATAAACTTTTTTTAAATATAAATACATCAGTGAGTAACTCTCAAGTCAAACGGCGCCATAGAGGGTTAATATAAATGTAACGATGGGTTAGAATGCAAAGAATTTTTTAGAAAATAAATTATGTCCAACGCGTCACAGTTAACAGATAACTAAATAAAATAAACTTTGTTTAAATATAAACACATCAGTGAGTAACTCTCAAGTCACACAGCACCACAGAGGGTTAATATAAATGTAACGATGCGTTAGAGAGCAAAGAATTTATGAGAAAATACATTATTATATTCTACACGTCACAGTTAACAGATAACTAAATGATAACTACAAAGTGATAACTAAATAAAATAAATTTTTTTTAAATAAAATATAAATATATCAGTGAGTAACTTTCAAGTCACACGTCGCCATAGAGGGTTAATATAAATGTAACGATACGTTAGAAAGGAAAGAAATTTTAAGAAAATAAATTATTATGTCCAACACGTCACAGTTAACAGGTTAACAATTGAATTATTATTTCGAGTACTTCAATCACTTTTAGATAATAATGTATCAGGAATAATATAATGAAAGCTATCATAAAATAAATATACGACGATTGTAGACAACCTTAATCTTATTGGAAGGAATCAGCAAACATTGTGTATTGATGGCTGACAGAATCAACAGTGTGTACTACACGGATGGTCTTAATAGGGTAAATTGAAGCATAGCCACGACAATCCGATCAAACCCTTTCTGTATAGAGAAATAGGATTTGAGACGTATTTGAGATCACTACAATACATGCTGTAGGTTCTAGTGTTGCGTGGATGAATAATTGGTGTCGACTTGCTGCTCCGTCAATAGGCTTATCATGAAGTCAATTGTTTGTCTCCTTTACGAAGCATTGAATCGTAGCAAATCTTGTCAAAATTATATCAAACATCCATTATTCGTGTACAATATCGTTTCACAATAATTTCTATCGATATTGAAGTATTTATAATCGGAGTGTAAATTAATATTAAATCTACCGACGATTAAAGTATATCTATTTATATTAAATAGATAATAGATATTTGAAAATATATATCATATAGGAGAAACAAATATTTAATTATATATTTTATAAAAATTAACGGAAGATATTTTAAAATGTAGAACTTTTATAAAAAATTGAGGAGTCATTTGACCGCTTTGGTACTTTTAATGTTAAAGCGTTAAAAATCGACACCAGACAATTGAAAAATCGAAAAACCCACTGCGAGTTGAAAGCTCGAGTTGTAAATTTTTCGGTTGTAGAAACATGAATTTCTATGCTTATTAATTCCTATATATTGTAAATAAATACACTTACAATTAGGTATTTATTTAAGCCCATTTTTCTCGAAAGAATCGGTATACCTTAAACTTAATCGCCATCTAAATTAAAAAAATATGTATCTACCATATTTTTCCATTTCCTTACTAATTTTTCTACCACTCAATATTCCCACTTCGACTACTAAAAATAGCTGAAAAACCGAACACTTGATAGCCTACACGAGAATCGATTTACCTCACCCGGAATAACCCTGTAATATCAAGTTAATTAACCCTCTACAGATCCACGTGACCCGGAAGTTACATACCAGCAACCTACATTTTACAAATTTTCTCTTATCAACCGCTGTACTACTAAATTTTATTACCGTATCCCTGTACCTTACCAGACTGAATTCCATTCGTAACAATTATCCGTTCAAATATTTTCTACCCAAAATGAGAGACTAAAATCAGCTGCAATTTTCCCCGATAGGTAATAAAAATTCGGGCAACAGAGGACCGAGTAACCATCGAACCATCTCCACGGAAAATCCAATTCTTTCCCTGCACTAAAATCTCCATTCACCCCGCGACGAACAATTCGTCGAAGAAGATACGTGCTCCGCAAACAAGAAAACCCCCGGGGCACGCTCGACGACGTACGACTGAGAATTATTTGAACGTAGCTGCGCGAGGTGAGGAAGGTCGCGACGTAATCGTCACTCGTTTAAAGCGGTGCCCGATAATTTGGCTGCCGTAATTTTATGCAATTATGCGTATTACCTCGGCCACGCAGGTTTGTACGTTTGTACGTGGACAGACACGGAGGGTTGAAACGCAGCTGGAATTCAGGGGGCGGATTTCGGTGTTCCGCGTGTCCTCGCGACCCTCGCCAACCCTCTCCAACCCCTCTGACGGCAAGCGTCGCCCCCGACGCTGGAAATGCCGCGTCGCCTCGTTTCACGGTAAAGTGACCGCGCGTTAACTCCCATTCGTTACGCGTTTACATTATTATTAAAGCGCATTTACACGGCCGTTGGCGCGAGCGCCTCGTGGAATTTTAATTTCCAAGCGCACGCGGCCGGCCGCGTTTCCTATCTCCCGTTATCTTCGGCCCTGCGCGGAACGAGGGATTAAAAGTCGCCGAGGGTGGAATTTTATCCAGCCTCTTCTTGCCTCCAATTTTGAACACGGATGGTCTTAATAGGGTAAATTGAAGCATAGCCACGACAATCCGATCAAACCCTTTCTGTATAGAGAAATAGGATTTGAGACGTATTTGAGATCACTACAATACATGCTGTAGGTTCTAGTGTTGCGTGGATGAATAATTGGTGTCGACTTGCTGCTCCGTCAATAGGCTTATCATGAAGTCAATTGTTTGTCTCCTTTACGAAGCATTGAATCGTAGCAAATCTTGTCAAAATTATATCAAACATCCATTATTCGTGTACAATATCGTTTCACAATAATTTCTATCGATATTGAAGTATTTATAATCGGAGTGTAAATTAATATTAAATCTACCGACGATTAAAGTATATCTATTTATATTAAATAGATAATAGATATTTGAAAATATATATCATATAGGAGAAACAAATATTTAATTATATATTTTATAAAAATTAACGGAAGATATTTTAAAATGTAGAACTTTTATAAAAAATTGAGGAGTCATTTGACCGCTTTGGTACTTTTAATGTTAAAGCGTTAAAAATCGACACCAGACAATTGAAAAATCGAAAAACCCACTGCGAGTTGAAAGCTCGAGTTGTAAATTTTTCGGTTGTAGAAACATGAATTTCTATGCTTATTAATTCCTATATATTGTAAATAAATACACTTACAATTAGGTATTTATTTAAGCCCATTTTTCTCGAAAGAATCGGTATACCTTAAACTTAATCGCCATCTAAATTAAAAAAATATGTATCTACCATATTTTTCCATTTCCTTACTAATTTTTCTACCACTCAATATTCCCACTTCGACTACTAAAAATAGCTGAAAAACCGAACACTTGATAGCCTACACGAGAATCGATTTACCTCACCCGGAATTACCCTGTAATATCAAGTTAATTAACCCTCTACAGATCCACGTGACCCGGAAGTTACATACCAGCAACCTACATTTTACAAATTTTCTCTTATCAACCGCTGTACTACTAAATTTTATTACCGTATCCCTGTACCTTACCAGACTGAATTCCATTCGTAACAATTATCCGTTCAAATATTTTCTACCCAAAATGAGAGACTAAAATCAGCTGCAATTTTCCCCGATAGGTAATAAAAATTCGGGCAACAGAGGACCGAGTAACCATCGAACCATCTCCACGGAAAATCCAATTCTTTCCCTGCACTAAAATCTCCATTCACCCCGCGACGAACAATTCGTCGAAGAAGATACGTGCTCCGCAAACAAGAAAACCCCCGGGGCACGCTCGACGACGTACGACTGAGAATTATTTGAACGTAGCTGCGCGAGGTGAGGAAGGTCGCGACGTAATCGTCACTCGTTTAAAGCGGTGCCCGATAATTTGGCTGCCGTAATTTTATGCAATTATGCGTATTACCTCGGCCACGCAGGTTTGTACGTTTGTACGTGGACAGACACGGAGGGTTGAAACGCAGCTGGAATTCAGGGGGCGGATTTCGGTGTTCCGCGTGTCCTCGCGACCCTCGCCAACCCTCTCCAACCCCTCTGACGGCAAGCGTCGCCCCCGACGCTGGAAATGCCGCGTCGCCTCGTTTCACGGTAAAGTGACCGCGCGTTAACTCCCATTCGTTACGCGTTTACATTATTATTAAAGCGCATTTACACGGCCGTTGGCGCGAGCGCCTCGTGGAATTTTAATTTCCAAGCGCACGCGGCCGGCCGCGTTTCCTATCTCCCGTTATCTTCGGCCCTGCGCGGAACGAGGGATTAAAAGTCGCCGAGGGTGGAATTTTATCCAGCCTCTTCTTGCCTCCAATTTTGACCACCCTCTGTTGCTTCGCCGATGTTTGTTCTCTTTTACGCATCTTTTTTTTCTCTCGTCCTCCTTTTCACCCTGGCCGCTGAACATTGATCACGCTTTTTCTGCCCTCCTTGCTGGACATTTTTTCGACGAGCGTGATTTCTGCAGAGCGAAGGACGGTTTCGGGGGTTGCTTGATTTTACAATTACACAATTTATTGGAGCCCGACGGGGAACTTTTGAGGGTAGTTTTACTTTGTATCTCGTCGTTCAGTGGCTAGTTTGGTTAATCTTAACACAACCGGGAGCCTGTTAACACGTTCCATGCCAGACTGATTTTTAGACACTTTTCATTCAGGCTGATTAAATAATTTTGCGTTTAACGTATGCTTTACAATCTGTACAAAAACACAGAGACTGTAATAATGAAGAAAAGGGTGTACAGTTTACAAAGTTTACAGGGTTTATAAAGTTCTTCGTTTTACAATGAAGATTCCAAATGGCTTCAACGGAAAGTTGAGTGTGGGGCGTATGCGCCCCACGTGGCACGGAACGTGTTAACCACTTGCGCTACAAAGTCGTGCCACGCACGTCGAGATGCTTTTGTTCCAAAACCGCCAGCGACGCGTATACCACGTCGATAGGCATTTGTCGCAGAAATAAAAACGACGTGTCCGCCACGTCGGCTAACAGTTGGATCGTTCATTATTCGAGCTACAGTTCCAGAGTGCACGACATCGCGTACCATACAGAGGTAGATTATTAATTAATAAAATATTATTGTTGCTGTGAATATTCATTCGTATCCGTGTAAAATTCTTTATGCAAGACCTTACCAACGCGCTAAGGCACTTCTTAAAGGTTTGCGCTCGTAGACGCGGTGCGGCGTCAATGTAACTCCTTACCGCATGTTATACCGCGGCACGGCAACCGAACGTTAAATCGTAGCGCAAGTGGTTAACACGTTGACTGGCACGTCACCCATATTCGGGTGACAGTAAAGTTTCTGATCGGGCCGCGTCACCCGTATCGGGGTGACGATTATTTGACTACTCGCGAAGGATATTCGTATGCGTTTAAAAAGATATTTCGCGGAGGAAGTAACGAAACTATTGAATATTAATTAATATAAACTATATTTATTAATATAAA
This sequence comes from Ctenoplectra terminalis, assembly GCA_019453375.1. Classification (NCBI taxonomy): domain Eukaryota; kingdom Metazoa; phylum Arthropoda; class Insecta; order Hymenoptera; family Apidae; genus Ctenoplectra; species Ctenoplectra terminalis. The sequence continues at coordinate 14,300 of SMSQ01018443.1, forward strand.
CTTAAATTTATAATAGAATATTCATTAATATAAAATATTGTTACAAAAGTGATACGAAAATGGTTTATTAAGAAAACTATATAGAACGTAAAACTTTAAAACATTTTATACAAAGCTGAGGCTGGTCGGGACAACTTGGACAATAAGTTGTTGTCTTTTGTCAATTTTTTCTTGTAGAGGATCGGCCCGTTCGACCACTTTTATCCGCATAACATTGTTTGCACGCGCGTCTAATGCTTTCTCCGGAATCATTTTTCCGAACGGCGATATTGTGCTGACTCTGACGACGTCCAGGATTTATTGTATTTTCAGTCAACTCTAATAATTTTGCAGCTAATAATCCCCTAAATCTTCTAATATTCTTAAAGTATCAGTGAGAATACCCAGCAGAATACGCTTCGTACAGCGGTACGCGTGGCCTGAAGGAGATTTTACTGCAAACGCGCGTAGCAGTCAACGTGTTAATCGGCTTTTTGCAATCAATGCACATCGACCGGAAGCCTATTAATCGGCTTTTTACAGCCAACATTTATCTACCGCTTGCTGCTTAATACCAACATTATGAGAATTAAAAATTTGATTAAATTTAATTACCCTACAATAAGAGAAACGATATACTAAGCACTCTCACGAATTTCGATTTAAGAACAGAGTTGTAAGAATAAACGCTTACATTTCCGTACGATAGCCAAAATCGAGCCGGTGTTAACACGTTGACTGCCGTGGGGGTCACAGGTGACCGGCACTCGACTAATAGTAAAATACATAATTAGAGTAAATATCGATACTGATAAATTTTCAAACAATACCACTGTTACTATAATAGTTTGAAGAAATTAATGCTATAAAGGAAATGCAAAAATAATTTTATTCGTACAAGGAAAATATACATATTTGTTTTCATCATAATACACATCGCATAATAAGAAATTCGTGTTGGCGCCATGGGCAAACCAACTAAATTCGCGCGGCAGTCAACGTGTTAACGATGTATCCGCGCTCGAATGAACCGGTCGGTAAAGTGTTAAAGTTCTTGGATTTTTTTTCGACTCAATCGTGTTCTATTAAAAAAAATTGCTAATTGTGAGAAAATATATTATATTATATATATTTAATATATGATAGAAACAGGAAAATTCACGTATTAATAATAATTTCTTTACATTTTTCTCGAAGTTGGGAAATTTCTTTCGTGAAAAGAAATTATAATTAACTCTTTGTCGTAGCGTGTAACGTGTTTTAAAAGGCAAGTTTTAATAAAAATTCAGTATTTTCATCGATTAAAATTTTTGTTTTATTTTAAACCGAGGCAAATTAACCAATCTATAATTTTTTTCTAAATTAACGCTTTAAACTTTCGCAACAATTGTGTGAAACTTGAAAAAAGTTTTTCAGGTGCAAAGGGTTAAATGTGCCGGTGACGTGGGAAGCCAGCACAAAGGGTACAGCGCTATAAATTTTATCAATGGACGCACGGAGTGAAATTTGCCTTTCTCTGTGCTATCGTGTATTTTCTAGCCACATAAACCATTCGTTTATCGAGAGGACTAAATCTGGCAAACATAAACTCGGATGCAGAACCACGCAAATGTTTATACGTCAATTAAATAGTAAAAGCCAAGATTAACCTGAAGCGTTTCAGCTTTTTATCTCGAACGAAGCATATTGTTAATTCTACTGTTTCGTCAATTTATTTCTTCACTGTACCATTTCTGCGTTCACGCGAGAATGGAATTTTATTTCTCTGTCGCTTGCACTCTACTAACAATTACTGGTGATATTAAAACTGAAAGGAATGCTTAAATTCGTGATATATATTTTTCAGAAACGAGTATAATGAATTTACTGCAACGTGAAATTTAATAACATTTTTACGGATTTGTTTTACACAATACTTTTTGCTTTTAACCCTTTCGGTACCAGCGCTCTGTTCGCTGTCACACTCCCGCTGTACACACCAAAATGCACACACAGCGCATGGGCAATCTTCTTTTGTACGAACATTTTTCTAAGCGTTAAGTAAGAACTATATTTAATGAAACAATATTTCTTCTAACAAGTGTAGTTTAGAATTTTAATATTAAAAGACTTCTATATAAAATTCTATTAATTATATACATAACACTAGGTCATCAGATGGATGCCGGATATATTCGACGCTCGTACACACAGGTCATCAGATGCATGCCGGATATATCCGGCGCTCGTACCGAAAAGGTTAAACAATAATTGTTAAGGACGGTTAACGATTTAATTTATGATACGGATCCTAGCTATTTTTGAAAATGGTCATTTCCACATCTGGCATGTTATTAGTTTACGACCTAGAAACTGGCGAATATTTCGGTGTTCGTTGATTTCTACTCGATAGCAAAGTGCCGTATCCTAATCTTTATCATCAAGAACTGACGCACATAGCATGACTCCCACCCTCTTGGCGAAGACACGCCTAACGAGGGTGTCTAGTATTTAAGCTCCTGTTACTACTATTATTGGGAATTGATTATTGAATATTGAACACGGAACATCAATGATGAGGTGAGATTACTCTGCGTATTTTCTGAACCGAACTTTGAACATTGTACGCCTGAGAACTTTGAACTGTAGAACTGGAACTCGTACGAATTTAACCCTCTATAGCCCGAATTTTGTCTGTTTATTGCGGAGAAAAAATTACGATTGATTACAGTTCTTCGCTTTGATTTGAAAATGTTTTAACTAATAATTACTGTAGATGGATCGTCACTACACTAATACAGTAATCAAATTTAATAGTGCAGTGATAACTAAACAAAATTAATTTTTTAAAATATAAAAACATCAGTTTGTAACTTTTAAGTCACATGGTCCAATAGAGGGTTAAAGTCGTCTGAGATTGGATTGATTTTTAGTAAAACACGGGAAAAATGAAGAGAAATTAGTAAAAATAAATAGAACCATGGATACAGTCATTTTGTAACTTTTAAGTCGCACGGTCCCATAGAGGGTTAACTTGACATATCACCTATATTTATTATCGTATAACGCGTTGGAATTTTACGCTAAAAATTCAACTCTCCGACACTGTGGGAGTCAACAATAATTTTTCTAATATACAAGCAGTGAAGTCCTAATCCTCCTAAAATATAAAAAGTACACGACAGAACTACGTTGTCAATACCCAGCTACAAATTTTGAAACGTAGGAGTACGTTGCCAGTTCCGAATGCGTAAATTATATTCATAAAATTATGAACTCCGCGTGAAAATCCGCAGTCTGATTATCAATGTGGAATACCGAGTAAAGCACCTGACTAAAAAGTTTCGCATTAGTTTGCGAACGTGCGCGAATCGCGTGAAATCAGAGCCTGCATTTATCCGATGGAAATGATTATTCTCGATCAATGGATCGTAGTACACGTTCGTCTCGGCTGCGAGCCGTGCTTTGCATCCTTTATTACGAATCACAACTATCGATCGAGCGATAGCGCGAAACTGATGCACGCATTTAAATCGAAACTGAACACGAACGGTCCACGTGGCCGATCGAAATAAAGTTGGCTGTCGGTGGATAACATCGCTTATATTCTCAGCGATACTGCTTAGCTTTCACGCGGAGCTGAACAGTCACGCCGCAATTAACTCGTATTCAACCACTTTGATGTTGCAACCCCCGCATTATACGCGTCGTCTCAATTGTAACGGTGATCTGAGCCGATGAAAGGATCGCTGACTGTAGCCTGGTTGCAGACACGGCAATGTTTATCGAACGCGCCGGGATACCTGCACTTCGGCTGAATATTGGCTCCCAGGCCGCGAAATCGATGTGCAGTTGCACGTTGCACAGGATTCGCCGTTGTTAGTCCGCCAATTCCGTCCTTCCTATTTGATAGTCAATGCGGGTACGATAGATGATGCGATGTTTACGAATAGACTGTCGTAAATACGACCATTTGAACATACATTTCTGTGATCAGATTTTTTAAATTACAGATAATATTGTACATAAAAGTGGTTCTAATTTTTTTTAAATTTAGGATAGCAGAACTTAAAACGATCCTATTGTGGGGATTATTTTAGGAAATTGTTATGTGAAACGATAATTAATGTAATTGTTTAGGAAAATTCTGAAAAATGTATCACAGTGAATTTATAAAAATTATAGGAAATTGTTAAGTGGAATGATAATTAATGTAATTGTTTAGGAAAATTCTGAAAAATGTATCACAGTGAATTTATAAAAATTATAGGAAATTGTTAAGTGGAACGATAATTAATGTAATTGTTTAGGAAAATTCTGAAAAATGTATCACAGTGAATTTATAAAAAGTATAGGAAATTGTTATGTGAAACGATAATTAATTGTTTAGATAAATTCTGAAAAATGTATCACAGTGAATTTATAAAAATTATAGGAAATTGTTAAGTGGAATGATAATTAATGTAATTGTTTAGGAAAATTCTGAAAAATGTATCACAGTGAATTTATAAAAAGTATAGGAAATTGTTACGCGGAACGAAGATAAATGTAATTGTTTAGGAAAATTCTGAAAAATGTATCACACTGATTTTATAAAAATTATAGGAAATTGTTACGTGGAACGATAACTAATTATTTAGATAAATGCTGATGAATATATCACAGTGAATTTATAAAAATTATAGGTCGTATTTACGAATAGACTCTCGTAAATATGACCATCCGTATTTTAAACGCAGCTTTCGCGAATGATCTTGTGTATCGGTCGAAATGATGAGGGAAGATAAAATAAGATTTCGTAGTAAAAAAGGATTTTGAAAAATTCAGTTAGCATTGTTACTCCGTTATATTTAGAAGAGTAAAATGCAAGCATTCTTTTGACTTGATGCAACCATACTCTACAGTGCAATCCCTATACTACTTAAACAATATTAACACGTTAACAGTCACGCCGATTTTGGTCGACTTTCCGTTAGGCTGTGTATGATAATAATTCAAAAGCATTTGGTCGCAAATTATTAGGAATTTATTATAATTTTATATAATAGGAATTTTATATAATTAGAAATTTAAGAAGAAAATTGTAAAGGCCTGCAAAGGAAGATGATAACTTTGTTTAACACTGGGTTTACGGGCATTGATTGGATCATTTTGATGGATACATTGAAATACAAATTTTTTGTAATATCATTAGTTCGGTTCACTTCAAATTAATAGATTTTTATAAAGAAATTTATTTAGTCAATTTTTCTATATAAATTTCATTTTGAGTTTATATTTTTCTCACCCATGATTGTTAAACTTGAGTACGAAATTTGAACTGCGTCAAATTGACGGGTTCCGTAAATCTAGTGTTAACCTGATTTAATAGAACTCGTTAATGAATTATAAGGTATTATATTTTGAAATTGATACTACCAGTTTTCGGAAATCAACGACGCTTAAACGAAAATTTAAGCGTCGGTCCGCAGGGACCGGCGAGGCGCTTAACGTGTTAATCGCATGTATTTTGTAGTGCTTGTAAATAAAAATTGGATTCTAAAAAAAAAGAAATTAAAACTGTTTCCTTTCTTTAAATATTTATAAAAATTGTATAGGAAAAATTAAAATCTGTTGAAATTTATTTTACTCAAGAATCAATTAAAAAACAGTTTCGCTTATTTGTTTTTTAACGATCCTTGTGTTTTCACGTGCAATCGAGTGGTTTTTATAAACTGTATGATGCTTTGTGTACACTTTTGCATAAAGTGGACTCGACATGTAACTCTTCTTTCGAGATGTCATAAAATGTACGACAAACAGAACGTGGCCAGGCGAGCATCAATTTATTTGCTGGTTTAGATGTTGGTAACAAGAGACGATTCTAACAATTCCATTGCTGTCTGTCGAAGCGTATGAAAATTACAGTCGAGTCAAGTAGCTCGGCGCGACAACCTGAAGTAGGAGTGCACTCTCCAAGCATCAGTTGCAACTGAAAAATCTGCTACCATGGAATACATTTATAGCTGCTAACAATTCGATCCTTTTACGAATTTTATTTTCTTTCCTTTTTGTTCTAACAATTAGCAATTCCATTCGTATTTAGTTCTGAATCTGGTACGGAATATTCAGTTTCGTTATTTGAAACGAAATGAATTTTTCATATTATAATTAATATTATATTAATATTAAATTAATTAAAATATTATTATATATTTTGTATTAAATGGGATATTATTGTACGTTTCATTTTTTATTCCTTCGGTACAAATAGATACATTTTGATCGCCAGTAGTTCCAGTGTTAGGCATAATATTTTAATCGATGAATATATTTTTAGAAACATCAATTTTTATATTTAATTTTCTTGAAAATGTTGATCGAAACATATTTTGGATGATATTCAGGGTATTACCGTATTAAAATGACAGTGCTTTTTATAATATCTGGTAGGGGAAATAGTTTTCTACCGAAGTTCTACTTTTTTTTTTCTTTTGATTGCCGATAATTGATATTTCTCGTCATAGCTCGCCTTTATTTTTAAAGGTATTTCAATATCGTGAACGACTGTAACACGTGAACGTAGGATTTACGTAAAATTTCGAAACCTTCTCCTGTGGTCATCGAAAATATTTTAAAGCGTGAAATTAATTTACCTAAAATTCCTACCAGTTTTACTGAGAAAAATTTTTATTTCAATTAAGCATTATGTTTCTTTTACGGAAATCCTAAAAGGTAATTTTTCGCGTAAAAATTGAGACTTTAATTATCTTGATATCCCCGAATAGCAAGCAGTTATTATGTTCCGCAACGATCGCTTGAAATATTGCAGTTAAGTGTTCCATTGTAGGATTAAGTAGTATAGACCTATACATAGTCAGCCAACAGGCAGTGCACCGGAATTCCGATAATTTTAATATTTTGCCCAATTCCTAATTTTTCATAAACGCTTCATAAATTTACTACGGCCTCCCTTGAACAGTTTTTATAAATCTTTTATCTTTATATAAATAAAGATTTATTTACATTGCATTAAAAATTTTTTCCTATATCATTAATTCTTATTCCTTCGGTACAAAAATGCACACTTTAATCGTCTATATTTCTACCGTTAAACGATGCCAATTAGCACTTTCTCCGCTTTAAATATTAAAAATCTACATCTTATACCCAATTAAATAATTTAAATACTATAAAGCGACACTATATCGGAACAAAATTAAAATAACCAAACCCGCCTTCGTTCCACATTTTTAACCAAACCAATTTACTCAAACAAAGCAAATTAATCGCGTAACCCAATCATAACGAGAACCAGTTAAACTAAAACAAAAAACCCCGGGAACAATTAAAAATTCTCAAAGAACACGAGTTTCAACGCCAAAGAAATTCACTCCGAATAGAAACACGAATCTTCCACCCACTTCCACAAGACATCGCTCTACGAGTCGCCCCAAAATTCGTCAAACGGAACAACGTACCGTCCCCTTCGCAAATCAACCCCATTTGTCAATCTCCCAAAATCACAGCCCCTCTCGGAACGTCTTATTCCGAATACCACATTCGTTGCTCGCAAAGTACACAGGGTGGCCGATGCAAAGCGTGTACAAACTAATCAAGGAATTTACCAGTGGCACCGGTTTGCCCGAGTCGCTGACCAGCCACGGGTAACGACGATCCTGGTAGCCGCATTCGACCAGACAGCAGGATTCGCTTCACACGTCAGGAACAGAGAAGCTTGCCCCGCGCAATAGGGGCAGGAGGAACGTAGACAGACCGTAAAGGATATCGGCCGTGTCCTTGCTCCTGGCACGTTCCGCCAGCAGCCAGCGAGATCCTTCCGTGGAACACGATGAGAATGCTATCTGGTGGTAGTGCGAGGCCCACTTAATTGCGTCTGGCCGGCATTGCACGTATAATGGGCCAACCGTGCGGGGGGGATGGTCGACTGCCTTGGCAGATAAGGCTGCCAGAATGGCCGGCCACGCGAAGGGATGGGAGTAGGTTCGTTCCTTCGTTACTTAGTTCGTTCATTCCAGAGTTGTCCTCTTCGCCGCCCCGTTGCTGCGAATCGGACCTTCGGCATGAATACCCGGCTCGACTGTCTGAGATTTGGCCCAGTGGTCTGCTGACTTCGGATTATCGGGGGCTCGTGTTCTGGGGCTTAGAGTGTCCTGTCTTTTCTTTTCCATAGTATACGACTTCCTTCCTTACGTTCCTCGAAAGATAGCATCGTATTCTTTGGACCGGGAGGTTTAGGGGTAAAACTAGAGGATGATAAAAATATCCGTAGCGAAGAAATGAGAATAATTGAGAGATCAATTTTTGAGCCTGTATAGTTTATGAAAGATTAATGGACGGTTAAATGTTTGTTGAATTTATACGAGGAAGTACGAACTGGTGATGGTTTTTAATTTTAATAAATTTGTTATGGTACCTTTTGAGTGAAATAAGTTCTTAGCGGGTTAACGTACGCGTAATAATTTTGGTAGTTTGTATAATGAATGGCGGTGCAACGCTGGTAAATGGAAATAAAAATTATTCTATGCTATAGAGAACGTGTATGAACATTCTAGATTATGAGGGCGTACGTATGTGCCATTCGTAGTCAAAGAGTTGAATTAAATTAACTTTGATACTGACAGTAATTTCAGATAGAAATTTTTGAAATTTTTCATGGTTTTTAGAAATCTTCGTGATTCTCTGTAAAATATATGGTTAAAGATTTGTTTCTCTTGCGTTATGTATTTTTTCAAGTATCTGTTATTCACATTTATTTGGTACGGATTGGTGTATTTTCATTCCTTCAGAGTTTTAGTGTTAATCTCGAGTTCTTTTCATTCTGTCAGTCAAAATGGTTTGCAATTTCTCATATAGATTCTATAAACTTACAATGACCAATTTTTAACAATTTATTATGTTTTTCCGCAACAGATATGAACAAACATTTATTTCCCTTGCATCTTATATTTTTTTCAAACACTTATTATTTTGAATTCTTTGGTCAAAAATATGTACACTTTAATCGTCGTTGGTTCTAGTGCTAAAGTTCTTCGCGCTATCCAAGTTTCTTCTCTTCATTTTTTCACTGTTTAAAACAAAGAAAGCATTTTTGAACGCCAGAAAGAAAACTCGATGCCAGCTCTTTGATATTCCGCATATTGTTTGACTCGTGCTCGACAGATTACACAGCGATTTAAAGGAACGAACAATCGATATGGTTTAATACTCTAGTTTTCTGCGAACAACACGCTCATGGGAGAAGGGCATAGGAATTGGTCAGGCGTGTGACCGGATTGTGGCCAAAGCCCCAAAACCATCCCTCTCCCGCATCCCTCGGGGTGCTGGACGCCTCCCTCGCGGCCGCTTTTAATCCACGTAAATGACTGGCCTATCCCACTGCCGTGAACGTTGTTTAAAGCCTCGATTTAGCGCTTCTGTGTTCATTCATGTGTGTCCCGTGAAAAAAGAGCATTTTCGCTCATACGCCACAACCACGCATTCCTCAAATTGATAGCTAAATTGATTTGACAATTTTTCTTTCATCCCTTTTTCCTTTTACACCGAGCAATTGAGGTAAGCTATTTTTGCGTATATCGACTCAATAAATTTTACGTTTAAAGAAATTACGTTTACGTTTAAAGAAAAATATTGTGACCAAGTTTTATTGCGATATCTTTTAAATTGAGGAAAATAATCGTTTTCAACATTTGAATAATACTGTCTTCGATTCTTTGAATATTGTTTTCCAGTAACTAGCATTTTTCTACTCGCGAATTTCTTGGAGATAATGTAACAATTGTACACTTGTAGAATAGAAATTTTAGCGAGAACGTGGTACAAAAATTGCTACCATATTTCATTTGTATTTTGGGAAGAATAATCCTGAATCATAGATTTTTTTACTTCCTTTCAACACCTGTGAAATATTATTAACCTTACAGATTACTAAAGGAAACCATAATTGCAGAGGTAGACTATTAAATGAGAGAAAACTTGTGGAAAATGATAACAGTTTTTAATATTCGCTGAATTATAATACTCATTCGAGCTTGAGTTCGACCATAAGCGTCGTGACAAATAAACAACCAACTGTTAGAAATCATCAACTAACAAGTGACCGTTCAGATAAAAATCTTTGAAAAGAATCGAGAATCGTCCTGTAACAGTATTTCAATAAATACTAAAAATAGTTATTTTCCAAAAAGCCTTCTTCCACTTAATAACCATCTATAGTCCGAATTTTGTTCGTTTATCAGAGAAAAGAACTATGATT
>SMSQ01018445.1:0-15233 GCA_019453375.1 Ctenoplectra terminalis
CGATTCCGCTTTGTCTTATTTATATTCAATGATCGAAAGGTGTGATACGATAACGGTTTACCGTGAATGTAGACGAAACAAAAATATGTTTCGCATCGTGTGGGTCCCATTGAATCATTCAACTTTATTAACACTAGAACTACCGACCATTAACCCTTTGCGGACGAATAATTATAATTATAATTATAATTTGATTCCTTGAAGTCGAACTGTCGCCTCCACAGCGACGAAGGAATAGGAGACGCCAATGCGAAGTTTCGTCGACCGTTTCTCTGTTTTCTGTTTTATTTTCTGTCTAATTATTTAGATATTCAATTTATGATCTCGTTCTATATAGAAAGTATTATTCACCTGCCACGAATCAGAGTCGAAAGAGTGCTCGTCCGCAAAGGGTTAAAGTGTACTTATTTCTACCAAAAAAATTCAAGTGGAACGTACATAAAATAATATGTAATGCAATTCAGACAATACTTTATCCATATTTTTAATAGAAAATCGCGGAAAATCTGGCCAGAGGCACCGTAGTTAATTTATAAAGATTCTGTAAAAAATTAGGAATGGGTCATTTTGACAACTTTGGTAGTTCTAGAGTTAAGACATTTCACGTATCTTTAAAAACAGCAAAGATATTTGAGGTGCAAACGTTAGGTGACTCACCCTGTATATTTAAAAACGATAAATAAATATGTGAGTGGCATAAAAACAAACAGAAAAACGTCAGTGTCCGAATTCATTTGTCCGGTACTGTATACGATATAAAAATTTCATAAAAATCGATGTGTGTCAACTCCGTAACATTTCTTGTAAGCAAAAGCAAAAGAATAATTAAGCATAGAAGAATCAAAAGACGGACGAAACAGAAAACATTTGAACAGGAATCACTGTTCGTGCAAACTCGACAGAAGACAAATAACGAATCCGCATTACAGTGGAGAGAACAGAATCCAGCGGAAGGGTGCGGAATACCACGTACGACAAAGGTGATCGAGGATCCGGTACGACCGTTGTCCTGAATGCTTGTGGCGCATCCTCGAGATTAAGGCGAGGATTTTCTTCTTCCACCCACGGATACTTCCAAGGTGCTCCGCAGGGAGTACCTTCTAGGGTGAGAAAGTGACGACCGAGTATTGGGGCAAGAAATTGGGTCGTCAGGTTTTGACTGACGAGGGGATTGGTGAGGGGTGATGAGAGTTTGTTTAATCGTTTGCAAACCGACGAAGAAGTACGTTGGAAAATTTGCCAAATAGTTTCTTATGAAAAACATAATATATAATTATGAACAAAAAAAAAAATGTATACTTCGATGCATAGGAGATATTGAAACGTGCTAGTCGAAATATTAATATTTTGTAAGGTGTTTTAAAAAATGTCGTGAAGAATATTTTTTTTCGGTATTAAAATGTACTTAATCGTTTGCAAACCGATGAAAAAGTACATTGAAAAATTTGCTAAATAGTTTCTTATGGATAACATTATATATATAATTAAAAATTAAAAAGAAAATGTATAATTCGATGCATTGGAGATATTGAAACGTAATAGTCGAAATATCATTTTTCAAGGTGTTTTAAAAAATATCGTGAAGTATATTTTTTTTGGTATTTAAATTTACTTAATCGTTTACAAAACGACGAAGAAGTACATTGATAAATTTGCTAAATAGTTTCTTATGGAGATATAATTATAAATAAAAAAAAACGTATAATTCGTTGCATAGGAGATATTGAAACGTGCTAGTAAAAATATGAATATTTTACAAGGTGTTTTAAAAAATGTGATGAAGTATATTTTTTTTTGGTATTTAAATCTATGATTCATTCTAGTATATCATGAGCATTTTATGCAGTATTTCCTAGACTCTTCTGTTAAATTTCCAATCAGCATTATTTATGCTTAATGGTTTTTAGTTTTATTTTATTTTTAAAAGTGTTTTGAGATAGATATCGAAAAAATTGAATTATTTCCTAGAATATTTATTTATCACAATTCTTTAGTATACTTTTAGCTACACTTGATTTAAAATTTACAGTTTTATTACACCAAATTGCTGTGTAGAGTATTTTATGAAATCATGAATTATTAAAGGATAACAAAAAGGAAAGAATTAAAATAAAAAACATTTTAACACGTATATAATTTTCGCAAAAATAATTCCGGGATTTTACTAAAATAAAAAAATAGTATAATTTTAAACATATTTCATTATTCAGTGAAAAAATATTTTTTCATATCGAAACAGTAACAAATCTTACTAAAATTTTACTTCTATGCTATTACAGAATTCATTTTAAATAAAACGTTCTGCAGAAACAAAAAATATAATAATTTTAAATATTATTAAGTATTAATAATAAGTTCCTAGTATCAATTTTACGCTACTGACAATTTTTATTTTTATTTCTATCTATCTATTTATTTTAAATCATACCGTATCTTTTAAATATTTATATTTTAGTAAAAGTTTCGAAGCACTACATAATTATTAACAAGAAAAACTTTTCGTGTTAATTAATCACAGCGTGATGTTTTTAAATTTTTTCACCGCTCTCTCAAAATTGAACTTATCCGAATTTATCAACCTGTTGGCAAACCACCAACTTTGGCTCCAAACTTACCGAAGTCTTAAACCTTTCAGGGTATTAAACTTAATCAACCGATTCAACCTACTTTTACACATGCAGAACTTGAGCACTGCATATTCTCGGTATAAGTAGGCCGTGAACATACGTAGCGTTCCTCTTGAACGATTGTAGTATGTTTATACGAGAACGTAGATTAGAGTTTGGGACATTTGAATTTCCTCCAAATTATAGTAAAAGTTCAATTGGTATTTAAACGTTCATCGATTATAATAAACATTTTAGTATTTAAATACCATTCTATTTTTCATAATTCGAATATTTGTATATTCCTAATATTCCATTATTTATCGTGTAAAATAAAATAAAATTCTTTAGATTTTCTTCAATTCTTTCCTTCCAAATTGAAGTTTTTAACTTGGAAATATATTTATTTAAAATATTTAATATTGAACTATTTACTATATAATTTTATAAAATAAAATTCTTCTGGTTTTCTTTAACTCTTTCCTTGGAAATAGAAGTTTTTAATTTAGAAGTGTATTTATTTAGAATATTTAATATTCAAATATTTTTAATATTTCACTATTTACTATATAATTTTATAAAATAAAATTCTTTAGGTTTTCTTCAACTCTTTCCTTGCAAATAGAAGTTTTTAATTTAAAAGTGTATTTATTTAGAATATTTAATGTTCAAATATTTTTAATATTCCACTATTTACTATATAATTTCATAAAATAAAATTTTTTAGGTTTTTTTCAATCTTTTTCTTTCAAATGAAAATTTTTAATCATATTAAAATTTATTTCATACTTCACGGAAATTTTGAACAAACCAGTGTGCTTTTCATTTGTATTCAAGCAGCTGTGTTTTTATATTAATCATGTTATGCATTCCAATGAACCGCTTTCGTTCACAGATTACTAAAAGATATTTAAGAAAAATGTGCAAGCAGTATTCTATAGAAAGGAACTTGTCTTCGTTTAATTTCTGCTATTTTAAGGAATTAGTGTTCGTTCATTCATTCATGATTTGACATCATTAAAACACTCTTCAACTTTGCTTAACCACGAATAAATTTATTAATTTTTTTATTTGTGTTATAAATTTATTTATTTTTTTTATTTGTATTATAAATTTATTTATCTATTTTATTTCATTGCAATTAATTTATTGTATGAAAACACGTATCAACAATTTATTTTCATTTTGTTTTTCTTCAGGATTTCTTGGAAAATGTCGAAAAAAAAAATATAATACAAATAAAAACTGACATTTCGATATTTGGAACAGTTGCGTTTCAAACAGACAAATATTTGCGCGAGAAAAATGAATTATCCTGTATCAGACCGATGTAAAAATTTTCCATCAAGTATTTTCTTTTTCAAAATATATATTTGTTGTTTACAGTACCGTGTAAACATTTTTTGAAGTACGTATTTCACTCGTAAAACAAATTTGTAAACACGGTACTTCAATTATTTTTTTTTATGTGACAGAATATACGGAAGGTTGCATATTATTAATTTATTATCTTCAATACATACTCGTTTAAAATGGCTAAAATTTTGGTAAAAATCGCAGTCGCCATCCCTAATTACGTATCTAATACAAAATTAATATTTTCTAATTCATTATCTCCTAAAAATACGATTCATTGATTTTATATTAATTTCAGTAATAAAATTCGGTTTAATATTTTAATAAAAAAAAATATATATATTAACCGCACAAGGTCCTCATATTAAAATCAGAGAAACACACGGATATATGATTCATGATTTTAATTATCTCGTTGTTTGAAAAAATTTTGAAACGCAACATTGATACAGTGACGTGAAATGTACAATTTCAATCGTATCTAAATATTCCCTGACTCTTTGCAAATTATTTTGAAGAGCGATACGAGTATGCAATCACGAATATCAATACAAGAACAAACATTTCCAGATTTTACTTTTATTTAACTTTGTTATCAGCTAAATATCCTGGAAATCATTCAAGTTTATCGAGCAATGATTAATAAAAATCGAAAATAAAATTGCAGTTATTACAATTAATCAAGAATTCGAAATTTATTTTAAAAGTTATCGTTCGATTGAAATAACGATAATAGGTATGGAAATAAAATTAAATTGTACAATTGTACTAATTGAGCGAAGAAATCATAAAATAACAGGGAATAAATTATATATCGTAGATTCGTATCGTTTAAAGAAATCACAATTTTAATTATTGTGTTTTCTTAAATTATCAATTAATTATTTCTGTTCGCGCGATAGACAACTTGTAAACGATTAATTTATTAACATTCATCTCATCCATGAAACTACATGTATTTAATAGGTAAAACGAGGTATTTAAAAATTCTCTTGGTAGTCCACGACACGAAACTATTACAAGTCATACATATTACACGACCTTCGACCACGGATACAAACTTTTATAGACAGTTATACATATTTCAGGTGTATCGCTGCATTTTACAAACGAAAATACGTCAGCCACTGCTATTTCACGAAGTGTCATAAACTTTTGCAGAAAATTTATTTGCAAATATTTCAAACTTCGTACACCTTATAACTCAAACATGGAATTATTTTATTTTTCGTACTTGAAATTTCCAAGTTTTCCGATATTGTGAAACGAAACTGCTAGGATTCTCGATTAATTTTAAGCGATGATATTTGAGAGAGATACTACAAAAAATGTAATTATCCTAAAAATATAAATTAGAATTTAAATTTGAATCAAAATAGCAATGCAATATTTTTAATTTTTGAACGTAAAATTTTTCAAGATAAAATTTTCAAATTACGAATAAATTAAGGATATTTTAGTGGGTAATTTACAGAATTTTTTTATTCAGAAATTAATTTTTATACAGGATTCAATCAATAATTATGTTATTTAAATTCTTTTAATTCTCATCGATGAGGGTTTATTAGCGATATGTTGGAACCGTCAAAGGATTTTCTCTCGAAAAGCAGTGGCTGACACCATTTACCGTTGAATCACTTCATCTAACGTCATTCAACGACAAATCTATTTTGCTATCGCATTTTCTAACTCGAAGTGCAGCCTGGATTGTTCCCATTGTTAGAGGATCGATCAAAGTCATCTTTGCTTACCAAAGACGAGTTGGCACGTTGATTAATGCTCTACTCGGTTTTTCAAAAGTAATACCGCTTCAAACAACTTTTTTAGTATACTTACCACTTATCTTTGTTAAAACGCGTTCGATATTCAATTTTATAAAAAGGATTTTACCAGTGTTTTATTTCTTTCAACTGAAATATTTTTTTTAACGAGCGAAGCAATTTGTTTATCAAACAAATATTTATAAAAAAAAAAAAAAAAAAAATATTTCAATATGTATTTCCTCTTTATTCATTTATTGGTTGTTCTGTTGTGTATCACAAGTATATTGGAACCAATTTTTTGGAATATTTCAAGCTTCTCTTTAAAGAATAACGAATTACATTTAGACACTTCGAAATCTCTTCTCCGGTTATTCGTTAAATCGGATTCCTCGAAATTCAGTGTTCTCGTCTAAAAGCTTTCTTTTTGCCGAGAATACTCCGAGAGTTCAAATATTTCAAGCTAACAGTGATGATCCTGTCGCGTAATCCCACTTCACGCCAGCTAGTTTTTAAATCGTTTCACCGAAAAAATTCACATTTCTCAATTTTTTTCTTACTCATCACCATAGTTTCTCTTACTAATTAGTGGATTAACAGTGTTCTCTGATTCAGAGCCATTTAGGAAGACGTGGATTACGAACCACTTGCAGAAAATTGTGAACAAAATAAAGAGTTGCCAATTACAGCTTAAATTGCTCTAAATAGTCAAAAGTTCAAATAGAATTTGAAAGAAGCAGGATTATATTTTTGTTATATATTGGGTTGTTCGGAAAGTAATTTCGTTTTTTCCCGATAGAGGATTTAATTGTATTTTTTTGCACCCAACTTTACACTTAAGCCGCATAATCATTATGTGTTTTGAGAGCTGATGCAGCAAGGTTTATGTGTGAAAAAGTCCATTTGATTCTAGGCAGTAGTTTTTGGTTGGTGCCCTTTTAAATATGGAGAGCAATAAGCAGCATTTTCGTCATATTTTACTTTTTTACTATAGAAAAGGTAAAAATGGTGTTCAAGCCAGAAAGAAATTAACCCATGTGTATGGAGAAGATGCGTTGACGGTACGCCAGAGCCAGAACTGGTTTGGATCGAAAATTTCGATCCGAAAATTTTGATGTCGAAGATGCACCACGTTCTGGAAGGCCGGTTGAAGCTGATAAAGACAAAATAAAGACATTAGTTGATGCAAACCGGCGAATAACAACACGAATGATGGCGAAAGGTGCTGGACCAGAATGGCCAATATATAATTTAATAAAACATTTGTTCATTATATGAAAATTGTCTTTCATTTTCATAAAAAAAACGAAATTACTTTCCGAACAACCCAATAATATAATATGTTTAATAATGCTGTAATATATGTTCCAACAACAATTTTCTCAAGTTTATTGCAGGTTTCGGATAAGGTATAAACGATCTTCTTGCATGTTAAAACTAAGTTTACGAGCATCGGTTAGGTCATTTTGATGGGTGCATTAAAATACAGATATTTTGTAATATTATCAGTTCACTTTATTTTAAATCGATAGATTTTTATTAGCAGAGATTTATTTAGCACACTTTTTGTACGCAAACTTCATTTTCAGTTTACATTTTCCGCGAGCGTACTTGTTAAGTTTAAGTATGGAACCTGAAATGATGGATTCCGTAAATCTAGTGTTAATCGTGTAATTTCGGTATCGTAATTTCTGATTCGATTATAATTTCCACATCGGGTTCTCCAAGTTTAGCTGGTCCCAAATACAGCTCTCTTTCTCTCTTTTTTTTCGTTTCTTTCTTTTTTTCCTTTTTCCTTTCATTCTCTCTCACTTGCCCTTTTTCGACTCTGTTTCGGTACCTCTATCAGCAATTGTGCTAAAGGTACCATAAAGCTGTAGTTTTATGCTTCACGTCCCTCTTTCTCAAAAATTGAAGTTTCGTTTGAAGTTAAACGAAACCAGGAATACGTTGAATATAATTTGGAAACTGTCGCAGAGTTAAACTAAATTGGTGCACCGTGGACAACCAAAACCGCGAAAACCGAAATTGTAAATACGAAATTCTACTCTATGTATTATATAGGGTGTCTTGAAAGGTCTGTAAGCTCCTTTAAGGGATTATTATATTACAATCATAATATAATATAATATAATAATTATATAATATAACATAATAATAATATAATAATTATATTATAATTATGGTCTTAGACCACCTGCCAAAAAAAATATTTTGCTATCTTAGAAACGAATTTAAGATGGATTAATATTATTTTTATTTCGACGTTATTTCTTTCTTTCTTTTTTTAAGAATTAGATTCACGAGGTGTTAATTAGATTGAGAAATATCGATTAATTTAAAACAATCAATATTTTGTGTATTCTCTTTTTACTTTGGCTACAGGACAGTTTCTTTTTTTTTCTTTTTTTAGATAATTGTTGAAAAAATTTTAAGAAACTCACTTTGCATTTCCTGCCATTCTGTTATCGACAATTTAAGAAGCTGATTTTTTCCTTTTTGGCTTTCTTCGTATGTTTCCTTTATACTTTGCATACGCGTTCCATAATATTTTAATCAAGGCTCTGCTTGTTAAAGAATTTTTAAAACATATTTTCACCAGATAAAATTATGCATGACCAACGCAAGAAAGGCAATATGGAAAAATTTGAATTTAGCAGTGTTAAGAAATGCTTCTCTAAAATATGTTTAATTACAGTTACAAGATCAGTAATGTAGATGGTCTTAGACTTTTGCACAGTACTGTATATACGCTCTTCGTAGCGAAAGGGTTAAAAATTTATCATTATCAATTTATAGAATTTATATAAAAAATTGCAAACCAGTCATTTTGACCACTTCGGCGGTTCTAGTGTTAAAGAGGCTTGCAGACCTTTTGAGACACTCTGTGTATACTCCGAAATGGCGGTGATAAAGTGCAATGGTACGTCACATCGAATGTTGTAACAGAGTCGGTAACAGCTTGAAAATCACAAAATCAGAACGTTAGAAATATTAAACACGAGTATAATTCTTGATGTTTTGGTCCTCTGCGTAGCGATTTGCGGCAGCGTTACCGTCGCAGCTGGTGTAGCTGTGTAAACTCACAAATATATGCAGCAAATGTACTATTTGTCGGTCAAAATTTCATCCCGTGCGAACTGCTTCGTATAAGTTTACGCTGTTGCAAAACGTTGACGCTAACGCGAACCGCTCGTTTACAGCAGGTCTTACGAAGAAGTTTATCGGAACTGAAGTCTAGAATTAATTACGATTATCTGCAACGAAGAGAAATAAATTTCTCGCGTTTCGTGAGCATATAAATATTAATTAATTTCTCGCGTTTCGTGAGCATATAAGTATTAATTAATTTCTGTTACGTTAGAACAAACTGTCTGTCGTTTGTAAAACTGTAATTTCTGAACTTTCGTGGACGAAGTAATTAAAAATATTATTATAAAGATATCTCGTCTGCGATTTGTATAGAAATAACTGAGATTCTTTGATAAACTCAATTTATAATATTTTAGTTGCGTTAACACGTTGACTGCCACAGTGGTCATATGTAACGGAGATTGTTTCTCTTGTAGCGCCACGGTGGTCATCGATGACCGGAGTGCTTCAAATGTTTATACTTGTAAAAATGAAATGAAGATTGATAGTTAACCCTTTGACTGCTAAACGCGTATATATACGCCCTCGCAAGTCCATCAATATATACGAAAGGCGTATATATACGCCCCCTGTATTTTTTAGCCATAACACTTTTATTACTCTTTTACCAGTTGATTCAACATGGAATTTGTTGTCTTATTATTCGTTCATTACGGTTTTATTATTTTTATTATTATTATGTTAAAATTATCAAAATATTATGTTAAAATTGTCATATCCTGTGTTACATTATAAATTTTCGATTTTTTCCTTTATATTTAATTACTGATTATTATTGAAGGAATGTACAAAAGTTAAGTAAATTAAAATAGCTTAAAAAGTTACTTATGTAAGGAAGGAACAGAAGAGAGAGAGAGACGGAAATACGGAAGGAAAACGGAAGATACGGAAGATCGGAAGAACACGGAAGAACGGAAGTCACGGAAGATACGGAAGAAACGGAAGAACGGAAGTCACTGACACTTTCTGAAGTCTCTGTCAGAATAATCGAGCTCTGTGGCGCGTGGGAATTATTTGGTTTTATTCAATAACAATAATAATAATATAATAACTACTGAAGTTTAACAATACTAAAACAATACTCTTAATCACTCTGTCTCTCCTCGCTGCTCTCTTTCCTTACTGCCCTCTTGCCACACAATCTCTCGCGCCCCGAACATTCATTCGCTTAAATGTACATCCCTCAATCGCTCTATCTTTTTTCCACATACATTCCTTTTTCACTCGCACTCAAAATCTTCGCATCCATCCCTTCCAATCACGCAGTCACGTAGATTTCATTCCCACGGCAACATTCTTTCGATCACCCAAGATTCGTCCACGGTCACACTTTTCCAAACATACCCGGATCATTCTCACTCGCAACCATAAATACATTCGCACCACCACTTGAGAGGCCCATCTACTGGCGCCGTCCCGTCGCAGGTAGTGGCGACTCTTACACTTAATATAAATAAAAAAAATTGATATTTTTAATTTTTTTGCCATTATTATTTTATAAACCCTAAGAATGGCATCGTATTTCCGGGTACTGTTTTGATCACTGTCAGTGTCCACTGGTCAGTGGACAACTAGTCGCAGCGACCGACAAGCGAAAAACGCGCGCCGTCCATATTGATGGATTCGTCCGAGAGCGCGCCGCAGTCAAAGGGTTAAGGAATCTTGAGCATCATCATCGCTATTAGAGAATACTTTGAAACAAAGCGTGCACTATTCAACGATTAAAAATTTTTATTAGAAGATCAAAAATGAAATTAATTTTTGTCGAATCTTCTATTTACCGGTGTGGCGTCCTGAGCCATGGCGTCCTCAGTAAAACATGTGATTTCGGCGTGGCAGTCAACGTGTTAAAAAAATCTTGCGCTAGTATAATTAGCAAAGGTGACAAAATTATTCGACGGTCGGAAGAAAATGTTCCACTAACATAATTAATTATTATTAGAAGAGATATTTAACTAATTGGAAGTTTGAATTAATGATAAGCTTTGCATCGTGCATTTAGCTTTATACGAGTTTAATTAAATTTACGTAATTCCGTAAACGTTAAAGGATATAAATTGGTAATAGTGTAACTCGGTTTTTCTGCAACATTTAAATAAATGTAATGAATTATCGTTGTAAATATTAAAATCAATATCAACGCTTGGAATTATGATACTTTTTAAAGAATATATTTTGTTTTAGTTACAATGTTCGCAGCTTTTGACGGGAAACAGACCTTACTAATTGGAAAGCTGCTCTTGAACATTGTAATGTCTATGTTATGTTACTTGTAATTAAATTTGAATTTACGCGCATGACATTCTATATGCTTTTACTTGATCACGTTGCAATTTTCGTCACGTAGCTTCTTATCTAATACGAGTAGATCTAATTTTCACGTGCAGGGTAAAGTATTAACGCGTCGTCTTTGTTGAAAGAGTATGATATTGATGCAGATACTATTTTTTCTTTTTTATGATTTCTAAATTTAATAGAAGAAAATAAAATCTTAAGGTGATTAGGTGCTCAATATTTTTTATAGTGTAATTTTACATAATTTTCTGAACCATGGAAGTAATCTTTTATTTACACAATATTGCTTTGAGTAAATTAATAGCGCTTTCTCTACAGGGTTATGAATATTCTTTTTTTTTTATATTAAATTAATCATTTTAGTAAGAGATGGAAAGAAAAATAATTAAATTATTCGAAAATGTCAACTATTAAGAAGAAAATACATAAATGAATATAGATATCAATAAGAATCAATATCAGAGTAACTAAAATTAATAAAATGTCAGAATAATTTGAAACAGTAACGTGTTATTTATAAAAAGAAAAGATCAATCGTTGAAGCAATTGAATTTCAGTTAACGCGTATACAATTTCTCAACAAACAAGTAGAAACATTAATCGTCCAAGTTTCACGGATTGAACCTTACTGAATTAATTTAAGCTTACTTAATTGAGAACTCCAGCAACGCTAAAAGTTTCTAACCAATTACCCCAGGCGATTATGAAAGATTGTTTCATTCGCAATTCGCTGATTGAATTAAATATGTACATCACCGTCCATAAGTATTTGACCACTTGATGACATCGGATCGGAAAAGATTATATCGACGTTATTATGTAAATACTTCTAGATAGAACGAATATCAAATTTATACATACACATAGAAGCATGATCTTCGTATTAATGTAACAAAGAAATACTGTGGTAAAAATCACACCGAGATGCCTTATTTCAAATATAACGAGATCAAAGTAATAGTTGGTTCATTTCTTACAATCAAAACT
Organism: Ctenoplectra terminalis; assembly: GCA_019453375.1. NCBI lineage: Eukaryota > Metazoa > Arthropoda > Insecta > Hymenoptera > Apidae > Ctenoplectra > Ctenoplectra terminalis. The sequence goes on from SMSQ01018445.1 coordinate 12,158, forward strand.
CAAGATTTTCATAGTAATATAAATATTTAAGAAGAGCTGTAGAAATTAATAATGATTGCTTTATTAAATAAAATTACATTTCACGAAAGATCGGACTCCTTGAATTTTGTACCATAAGTATTTGATCACTAGGTAGAATCGAATCAAAAAGTTTATATCAAGATTATAATTTAAATAATCCTGAGTAGAATGAATATAAATTTATATGATTAACATAGAAGCGTGATCCTTATATGAATGTGAGAGAGAAATACTGTGGTAAAAATTACATACAAATGTCTTATTTCAAATATATCGAGATCAAAGTAATAGTTGGTTCATTTTTTGCAATCAAATCTCAAGATTTTCATCGTAATAGGAATATTTAAGAAGAGCTGTAGAAATTAATAATGGTTGCTTTATTAAATAATATTATATTTCGCGAAAGATCGGACTCCTTGAATTTTGTACCATAAGTATTTGATCACTAGGTAGAATCGAATCAAAAAGTTTATATGAAGGTTAGAATTTAAATATTCCTCAGTGGAATGAATATAAATTTATATGATTAACATAGAAGCGCAGTCCTGATCTGACTGTAACAGAGATATAATGCAAAAATTACATAGAAATGTCTTCTTTCAAATATATTTTGTATATTTTACATAAACTGAAGGTGCTCAAATACTTCTGGTCGGTAGTGTACATTAACCCTTTAACTGTAGATGTGGTTTATAAACCACATTAATTTTATATCATTGAAGTGATATTCTATTTAAAAAAAATGTTTTTCATTATATTTATTTTATTTTATTTTTTTTTAGTGGTATATGAGCCACAGCCGCTATTTGATATTAGCAAAAATTAACACGTTGTTTATATACTATACTATACTATAATTTTAGTATTTACAAACCACGCGCGCAGTTAAATGGTTAAAAAATAGTATATGCTATCAGTGTCCCTCGATAATATTACAGATCGAAGGCTAATAAATCGTAGACTAGTTTGACAATGTGCCTTTTCTAAAAATTAACGAGGTGATCTACGATGTTTCGAAAAAGGTACGGGTACCCCGAACGAGAATCTCCAGGGTCCTCGCTGGAAAGTGTCAGGGATCGGATTTTTCTCACGAATCAAGGGTTCAGGTTCGCAGCAATGGAAGTAACTGTCTGTCGAGGGACACGAAGGATTCTGCCAGCGAGGAACAACAGGATTCGAGCTGTCCTTTCAGCAGACAGCACGTTATACGTAGCAATTACATGGGCAAAAGTATCGAAGCCAAAAAGAAGGTTGGTAACAAAAATATTTAAAAGTACCGTGTAATATTAATATTTCAAACGCACAGATATTATTATAAATACTTTTGAAAACTGTTAAAATGTTTCTTGGAAAGTTGTCTGTTTTTTTGTTAGCATTTAACACTTTACCAACCGGGAGTCTATTAATCGGCTTTTTGCAACCAACGCTCAGCGACCGGGAGCCTATTAATCGGCTTGTTACAGCTAACGTTTATCTACCGCTTGCCGCTTAATACTAACATTGTGAAAATTAACAACTTTATTAAATTTAATTACCCTACAATAAGAGAAACAATGTACCAAGCACTCTCACGAATTTCGATTTAAAAACAGAGTTGCAAGAATAAGAGCTTATATTTACGCACGATAGCCAAAACCGAGCCGGTGTTAGCGATGTATCAGCGCTCGAATGAACCGGTCGGTAAAATGTTAAAATATCTTTGTAACCCTTGATGCTTGTATGGCGGATGCGACGCCATTTTGTATTACCTATCGAGAATGTAGCAACGCATTGTAATAATTATTTAATTATTCTTAAATAGAATAATGGAATATTTATATGCGAAAATATGCTTTCAATTTTTAACACAATTTATCCTTCAAATTGGCATAACAAAGAAGCTTTAGTTATGCGTCAGAAAATCCCTATATACGTTCGGAGCGTAAGTCTCAAAGCAACCGCTTTGCGAGAGTTAGTGATGGAAAACTTATATGGAATATTGATTTTTAAAATTGATGTTTAGTAAGATATTTTATTTGTAAGTAATAGTTGGAATTTAGGCAAAAATTAATATTTAAAAAATGTATGAATAAATTTAAGATTTTAATAGTAAATTCACAAAAGTATTCGGTCACTTTAACGATTAATATTGTTTCTTTAAAATATAATTCTTTTTTCTATATATTTTGCTTTATTTAATAATTGTTAAACGTTATTGTGAAACAAATTTAGCAAATTTCATATATTTATTTATTTACGTATAACTTGTGTAAAATATTTGCTTATACATTTAAGGTAGCTGCATATTTTTATGACCAATTGTAATCGAAAGCATTGGGTAGTTACGTAAGCAGATAGGTATAGATAAAACTTCGTAAACTTGTGGTTACGTAAAATTCTTTCATTCATGATCTTCTTTGTGGTTCTCTTAAAACACAGAGAACCGTTTTTTAGCATCTTCCTCTATTTTTCTTGGCTCTTGAGAAAAACGATATTTACCTTTGAAAAACACAAGTAAGTCGGGCACCGACTATTTTCATCATAGAAAAAGTCTAGCTCCCGTTAAATGGAGATCTTACGAACGAATTTCATATCCCCAAATTTTACGGAATTAAATTTCGCGACATATAATTTGATATAATGTTCCCAGAATATTTATAAATATTTTTTTGACGAGATCAAAGAGAAGAGGGATGTTTGAGATATCCAAGTAAAATATACTTTCAGAAAATTTCGCTTTAATAAGGGTTCAGAATGCTCTATGGAATTATGAAGCATTCCGGTGAACGTATCGCATTTCTTAAAAGAATAATTCTTAATTGGATCACCTATTCGGTTTTAATTACGGTTTTAATACGGTCGTTTCTTTCATGATACTTCACATTTATTTTATAATATTTGTTTATAAAATATTCTTTCTAAAGAAAAAAAAGATCTATTACACTATAACTAATCAAACCTGCATTCTTCACCGCGCAATCTTTTTAATTCTACACGGGAAAAAGTCACATTTGTTTTAACCCTCTATGAGGTCGTGTGACTTAAAAGTTACAAACTAATGTATTTATTTTTTTTT
>SMSQ01018446.1:9821-24590 GCA_019453375.1 Ctenoplectra terminalis
CACATTTTATGACCCCTAATATTCTTCTTGGTATAGATTTACACAATTTTTAAATTGCTTTTTGTTTTAAGTTCCATTTTTCTCGAAGCACATTTTATGACCTCTAATATTTTTCTTGGTATAGATTTACACAATTTTTAAATTGCTTTTTGTTTTAAGTTCTTCCATTTCTCTCGAGGCAAATTTTTGATTCTTCTACACTATTAAACTGTTTTCCTCTGGAGTCTACTACTCTAACCAGTATTACCTAACAGTTTTCTATGATATTTAAGTCTGGGGATCTGCAAGCCACGGTAAAACACCTTTCAAAGTGAGCTTTTATTACTTTTGCAGTATGCACAGCTGCGTTTTTATGAACTTTTGTTTAGCTATGTTATGTGCATATTTTGACAGTTGCTTATTAACAATATCTACATATGTTCTACTATTCATTTTTGCTGAAATAAATTCAATATCTGTTCTACTATGATATCCTATTGCTGCCCATATCGAAACGCAAAAACTTTGCGTTGAACGACGTCTCCTGAAATAAACAATAACACTAGACGCAGCAAAGAGAAATTTTTTCTTAAAACACGAATTTGTATAGTTTTGTATAATGTCTTATAACATTGTCGCGGAGTGTATTTTGTTCCAATACTTTTAATTTTAGCATATAAAACTTAACCCTGCTGTCTTTCTCGGGTCTATAATTTCATATAAACTCTATGCTTTTAAATATTCCTTTATCGAATTTAGTGTACAGGTAACCCTCCTATAACACGGTAGATTGGTTCCTAGAAATTGCCGTGTTGTGTGAAACCGTGTTGTATGACACCCAGAGCCAGTACAAAAAGGGGGGTCGCGTTCCGAAAACTTATTAAAAACAAATTTTTTTTTTAATTCTACACAAATAACTTAATTTTTATTAAAAATATAAATGTATGTACAAGCGTGAGACACTTTTTGTTTTCAGGCCACGGAGATAAAAAGAAATACTTTCCGCAAAACTGTATCTTTAAGACGGCAAGCCTTGCCGCGGCTATAGAAGTACAGTATTGTACAAAGGTTTTTCCAATTTTCTTATCGTGTTAGAGCGAAACCGTGTTATAGGATGCCGTGTGGTAGGAGGGTTCCTGCAATTTATGAATCGTGTTATAGCGAAACCGTGTTATAAGATGCCGTGTTGTAGGAGGGCTACCTGTATTTAATTTTTACGTTTACTTCTTTAATATTGAATATTTTGTAAGTTTAAAATAATATTTACTGTAAGCGAGGAGGACAGCAGGATTAATTTAATATAAATACACCAATGTAGATATATTACTGATTATAAAACTATAAAAATTTAGCCTGATTATGAACAAATTTTGTATGTATGTAGTTTGTTAAATATAAACAAATTAAAATGATACGTCGAACACGGCTTAGATTGGAAAAGGTTAACCCTGTGCAACTTGCGGTTCATTTCTGTTTAATAATTATAAATTGTATCTATTTAAATTGAATTAATCCACAAGCTTAACCTTAGACAGATTAATATTGTATATTCATAACAGAACAGTGTACTGTGCAAATGTCACAAGAAGTCTCGCGGAAGGAATGCGGGTCTGAAATCTTTCTTCTTGTGAGACTCGCACAGTACTTGCATTATAGTCCAAAATATAATTACACGTTGAACATCAAATATTAAATATTATGAATTGTATGTTTTAAACAAAACATTAAAATATAATTAATCCTGCTACGGTCCTCAAATTTTTCTCGACCCAATTGCGCTAAAAAAAATCTCGTTTCACTAAAACAAAAAATTCCTAATTTTGATAGAAATGTGTTCTTAAAATTCAAATAGGGAAATTGATGTATTGACAATAGATTTTTTTTATATATTTCTCAAAGTTACGAAATTTTTTAACGACAGTATAAAACTCGATTTGGTCAAAGATGATCCAAGGGCCGTAGCAGGATTAAACAAACACGTTCCAATTTGACACTCAACTTCGAAGCATTACCTACCATTTTAAAGCAAACATACTTATTGTGAGTAACCATATGTGAAGCGTAGTTTACATAGTGGTACTCGAAGTTTTCAAAGAAAAAGAGGTAACGTATGCGAATGACTTGAATAATTTATGTACCGTTAGTTAATCATTCGTCACTTTGTACCGAATCAAGAGAATAAACGATATCGTAAAAATAGTTACCATTTATCAGTTATTATTAATTGTTCATTTATTTATATGAGTAATTATTAATGTATTTACAAATAAATTACATTTTGGTAAATATGATTAATGATTAAACAATTACGAGTTCGCGTGTGATGTGTGGTTGCGTTAGAAGTGCGATTAACCCATTAACCAGAGATAATGGCTTAACTGGTCATTAGTAAATCCTTCTCTAGCGTTCATGACGAGTGATCTCGTCACAGACATTTAACCCTTTGCGCTCGAGAAGCGACACTCACTTTGATTAATGCAACAACTCGAATGGCAACAACAGATATAACTATTTTATATGAACATTTCATATATTTTTGTCATTAGGACAAATGTCGCAGAAATATGTTTTTGGTGTTTTTAGACAAATTACTTGGTTACTGTCTTTATCACTATTATTTATTTCACTATATATAATGCCTCATTTATAACATTATGAATCTGGTCTCGAAGCAACTTAACCCTTTGCACTCCGTTGTCCCTTCTCAGGGGACATTAAAGTTTATTAGTGATTACGGGGGATCAACTTATTTCAACACAACTTTTTGAGAAATGCATTTTTCCCTTAAGTTTTCTGTTGAAATGGCACAAGAAATCAAATCAAAATATGGTACAATTTTATCAATTTTTTATTAAATTTATAATTAAAGTTTATTAGTGATTACGGGGGATCAACTTATTTCAACACAACTTTTTGAGAAATGCATGTTTCCCTTAAGTTTTCTGTTGAAATGGCACAAGAAATCAAATCAAAATATGGTACAATTTTATCAATTTTTTATTAAATTTATAATTAAACTTTATTAGTGATTATGGGGGATCAACTTATTTCAACACAACTTTTTGAGAAATGCATTTTTCCCTGCAGATTTCTGTTGAAATGGCACAAGAAATCAAATCAAAATATAGTACAATTACTAAGAAGTATAAAAAAAATGTTAGCGGGTTTTACGAAAACTATACTACATAATATGAAGGTCCGTAAATGCACGTTACTGCGACAAAGTGACGCCGAGTAGCTGGTAGTTAACGTCCAGGATGGTTCGGAGTGCAAAGGGTTAAAATCAACTCATCCTCGCTGCTACTCATTTTATCGTGTGGCTCAGTTTTCATAATTATTAGAGACAGACTAAATTTAAAATAATTATTTTAAACGTAATGTTGTATCATGAAATCTGTTAGAGATATAAGATATTAATATCCTTTTCGTTGAATGACATTGACACCCGTTTTGTTGTTACAAAAAACGTTTCAACAAATGTTTATCAAAAATAGTTAAGTTCAGTTTGCCTCTGTCAACACGTTCTCGCAATCCCGTTCAATCTTTATATAATTTATTTATTGTAAAAACTGTTCGCTTCGATGTAAAGAAGAAGAATATCTATTGATAAAACAGAGGCGGATTAACCCCTTGGCCTACACGATACCTGCCAATTGCGCGAGCTATAGTAAACAAGAAAATCGGTCCCGCGCCGTGCCATTCAACTGTTCAGCCGTGTACCCGAATTGGCGCAAAATGTATACTTTTCATGACATATATATTTCAGTGCAACAAAAGGAATTGTGAAATAATAAACAATGTTTAGGTACAAATAATAATTTTAAAACGTCTAGGGTGTAATCATAATCAATTGAGCAGTTGACAAAAATAATTTGTTTATGACACAAATTCTTTACCACGGGTCAGACTCGTGGTTTTCGTTTATGGGACAAATTCTTTACCACGAGTCAGACTCGTGGTTTTCGCTTATGGCACACATTCTTTACCACGAGTCAGACTCGTGGTTATAGGCCAAAGGGTTAAGCCAGCGCGGCGCGTGTAGCAAATGTTACCAGAAGGCCCTATTTTACGGAAAGATTTTCAAAGATATTTTGTTTTTTGAAATATTTTTAGAAAAACATTTCTTCGAAGAAAAAATATCTGTTAACGATAGCTAGGGCTGCTACAAAATTTTACAAGCTACGTATTTTCTGCTCTAGGCGCGGGGCTAATCCAGCCCTGTGTTAAAACAATTATTGTCACTTATCAATTACATTTCCAGTTGCATCGATCTCAGCGGAGAATGAGGGTCGCCTTTCCAATGCATAGAATTAAAAACAGTGCACATAAACTTAAATTCAAATAATCATTTCTTTTTTATTATCACATTTTTGTTTAAATTCCCCAATATTTAATAACCGTGTAAGGTGCAAGGTATGACGTTTAGCATTTACTGCGAATTTAACGAGTTGATTCGTTATCGCAAATTTTTTATGGCAGAAGCACAGTACGATTTCGGTAAAAAAAATTTTCCGGTTAATGGGTTAAGCAAATAGATGAGAGGATTCGTAAAAAAGAGAATTTGACAGTGGAAATTTAATATTATAGAATACAGTTGAGCGTCAATTATCCGAACCATCGATTCGAGGAATAAATAAGCTTATGGTTTAGAGGTACCGATTAATGTATAATTCATAAAAAATTGAAGATTATGTACTTTATAAAAAAATTTTTCTTAATAAATGTATATTGTTACTTCAAAGCATTTAATTTTCTGTTTGATAGTGAAAAAATAATGGTAAAAATTTAGAAACATTTTATTATGAATTAGTAATTAATACCCGTTAAGTTTGAACATTAATAATAAAAAAACTTTTTTAAACTTAAAAATCTTTCCTTTGACTGAATCCTTATTTTGATCTGATTCGCTTCGATCTACCGTACTTATTTTTTTTCTTCTTTTTTTAAATTATTATTTACAGTTAATATTAACGTAATTAATTTAAACGAGGCTAAATATTTCTATTATTGTCAATTTATTACATACTTTTGAAGTGTTCAACAACGTTCTGTTTAAAAGATTTCCGTTTGCGGTATATGTGAAAGCAGATACGTGTGATAATAACGAATTAGAAAGGCGATTTAAAAAGTAGGAAGGCGCAAGTACAAAAAGTAAAGTGAAGAAAGCAAATTGTAAAAAATTAGGCAACAGAGGTGAAAAAAGAAATAAGAGATTATGTGAGATTAAGTAAATAAAAATACTAAAAGGAGCAAAACAGTTAAAAGTGAAAAAGAAAGAAAGACAGAAAAGGAACAAATAAGTAGAGACATCAGACGGAATATTAAGGAACTAGGACTTGGGAAATCGGAAATAGAAAATAGGAAGACAAAAGAGGCGTTGGTAAATGAGAATAGAAGCGAAGGAACAGAAAAAGAAAAAATTAGGTGGAGGAGTAAGAAAAGGGAGAAGACGAAGAATGCGGGAACAAAGAAAGAGAAATGGAGAATAAAAAGACAAAAAGAAAAGAAAAAAGCAGCAAAAGTGTAAAGAAAAACCATTTAACACTTAATCAACTGCTCCTGCCACAACTAACTGTACGACAATTGGAACTCATCGTATAAAAACGGGGAGATGTTCCAATTCGGTTGGCGAAGTATTAAGGCAGAGACCGAAGAAATCAGAAAGTAGTAACGTAGAAGGGGAAACTAGAAAGACTATGAAGAATAGGAAGAGAAGAGAAAAATATAAGAGGTGATTAGGAAAGAAAAAGGAGAAGAAAAGAAAATAGAGGATAAAGGGGATATGAAGATTCAGTTTATAAAAATGCAGAAACAAATGGTTGCGCTACTAAACGAGACGATGAAGCAAAGAAAAATTTTAAGAAATGAAGCAGAAAAATGAAAAATAAAAGTACAAAAAGCAGGAGAGCATGGAAGAATGATGATGGAAGAAACAGAAAAGTTGAAATGCGCGTTATTGAATACAGAAATTTGAACCTGCAATACGAAATGTTAACTTTGTTATACTATTTCTTATTTCTATTTTTACCATGGAATATTGTTTCGTTACTCGTATATGTCGGGCTTTCAAAGTCCGTTATTATTCAGATATACCTTTTCCAGGATTTATTTAAATTTTGTGCACGTTTCATAAAAATTTCATAAAAATCAGAGAAGGCCTGATTCCTGAGGTGATTTCAAGCAACTATTTCCTTTGCGAAAATGTCAAATTCGGCTTTGTTAACGAGTTATTTATGAAAAACGCCGACCAATCACAGAGCGAGAAAGGCGGTCGACGACCAGCGGGAGCGTTGCCTCCGCGCTGCGCTTGACTTCAACGAGTAACTCAGAATGAATCGAAAAATTAAATTAAACTTATCCAATCGGCAAAAAATTCGCCTGCTGCTTGAAAATGTGAGTCATTGTGTCACTGTACCGATCTTGACTCTTGACGACCTTTAAATACATTGACCTCATCGTACATCCCTGAACCTTCTATAGCCCGAATTTTGTCTGCTTATTGGAGAAAAAATCACGATTGATTACAGTTTTTCATTTTGATTTGAAGATGTTTTAACTAATAATTACCGTAGATGGATCGCGGTGTCGCTACAGACAAAATTAAATTAAGAAAATTAAGAAACAAAATTAATTTTTTCAAATATAGATACATCAGTTTCTAACTTTTAAGTCACACAGGTCTCATAGATGATTAACGTTCGGTGGTATCGTATATCTGCGATTTACCTGTTCGGTACGCCGTAAATCATTTCGTTCCTCGGAGGTCAAGATCAGTACAGTAACACAGTGACCCACATTTTCAAGCAGCATGCGAGTTTTTTACTGATTGGGTAAGTTTAACTTAATTTTCCATTTATTCTGAGTTACTCGCACAAACGCGGCACGGAGACAACGCTCTCGCTGACGGCCGCTCGCCTTTCTTGCTCTCTGATTGGTCAGTGTTTTTCATTAACACTACTGTACCAGTCAAAATGACTGATACGTAATTTCTTAAAGAAATTTTATAAATTTACAGTGGCACGTGTTTAGGGATTTTCTATATTTTTTTGCAAAAAATATGCACAAAGAATTATTACTTTTATTATAAGAATTTTTTCAAATACTTCTCATCTTGATTTCTTTGCTACAAATAAATCTATTTTAATCGTCGATAGTTCTAGTGTTAATAACTCGTTAACAAAGCCGAATTTGATATTTTCGCAACGGAAAAAGTTGTTTGAAATCATTTCAGGAATACCCTATTTCCGGGTCGTTCACAGTATTTGAGACACCCGGTAGAGTTGTGTGCGCTTCAGTGTCGCACGTTCGAGGCGCGTCACGTCACTCATCCGGGCCGGTAGATGTTTCAGGAATCGCTTGGGGTTATCTCTCATCGTTCGCTCGCTTCTCGAGTGCGTCGAAGGCGAAAGTGAGAAACGGTGAGTGTTAGTAAAATAGAAAAGTTCTGCTCGTATAATGTAACTTCATTAAAGTATAGTCATGTTTGATGTCATTTTCATCGGAAAAACTGCAGCAATTTGATTATAATAATTATAAAACAAAAAATATAAAAATTCCTTAATTGTAAAACAAAAAATGTAAACATTCCTTAATTGTAAAACAAAAAATATAAAAATTCCTTAATTGTAAAACAAAAAATATAAAAATTTCTTAATTATAAAACAAAAAATATAAAAATTCTTTAATTATAAAATACAAAATATAAAAATTGAATTTTTCTTATTCTGATAATTCATCGGCAGATAAAATTGTCTGTCGGCAAATTAAACCCATAGGGTAATCAACTTTCAACTAAAAATCACTTTTAACTTTCTCACGATCTTCCTTTCTAGTAGAAATTTATTTAAGTTCGGTTTGAAAATCAAAATATTTTTGGTAATGTTTGAACCGAAAAACAGTTCAAATTAGGTCATGTTTGAACTCGTTTTAATCATGAGAACTTATTTTATCGATTAATAATTACGGGAGTCAGAGATAACGAACGCTCGAGCGGCCGAAGCAGTTCTAGGAATTGGTGGGGATAACTTCTCGACGCTCAACCGGACCAAAAATAATGAGACGAGACAAGAAATGTATTGAACAGCGCAGAATAAAAAAATGTAGAACATGCAGGGAAGAGAAGAAGACATAGAATCAGGTCTAGGAAAAATGCAGAGAAAAGACGAACACAAATGGAGCTAATGAGAAAAAATGAAGACAATCTTGAGAGGAAAAGGAAAAGTAGAAAATTGACTACAAGTTGAAGAAATAAAGTTACAAGTGGAAGAGAGATGGGTATAAAATTTGATCTAAGCTAAATTGTAATATAATGATAATTAGAATGTATTTGTAAAGTAATTGCAACGTAAAATTACATTGTTTTCAATTTTGTAAATAGGAAATGAACCTCGTGTAACCCTTAGGAGAATCAGTAAGTGTAATAGTTCCGTTAAAAAAAAAAAAAAGCGTTGATATTAAAGTCTCTGTAAAGAATAATTAAAAAAGAATTGAAATATTCTATTAAGTTTTCTCCATTAGACCAAACAATTTTCGTAAGAAATATTTTTTCACGTTTTCAATAATTAAAAAAATAATAGCGTGTATACACTAAAACTGGATACTTTGATTTTAATTAGTAAATAAGATTAACATAATTTAATTTTTATGAACGTAAAAGAGATTGTATATTATGAATGGTCACGTCGGTCCTTGAGTTTAATATTAATAAGCGATCAGAATAAAAAATGAGCTATGAATAATGAATTACAAAAACAAATATTAAGAATATTTTGTACAATCCAATCGCTCAAAGATATTTTTATTATGCTTGAAATTCGTACACTATGGTAACTGTTTTGTTAATGATTTTTAAATGTAACAACAAAAAGTGCAAATCAATAAGTACAAAAATTGATGTTTTACATATTTGCATTGATTAATAATTAAATGTAATCAGAACGATAAAATGAAATATATATCACAAATTATAATCGAGGTAATAAATCATGAATTTATTATCATTAATTTATTTCTATTCTTAACTAATCAGTTTATAATACAATTTCAATTTTTTAATCTAACTAAATATTATTATCTTTGTTATTATATTTTTATTATTATTAACTATTATTATCTATTAAGTTTGTAGCAGATAATTTATAAATCATAATGAAAAAAGTTTTGATTTTCACACATGGTATCATTAAGTGGTGCTTATTTGTTTTTGCTAATTCTCTTTAAGGATATAATTATCAACACAAAATACAAACTGTTTTAATAAATCTATTCGTGAAAATATATATAAAAACGTTAGTAAACAAAAATGAAGAAAAAAGATACTTTTACATCTGTATGAAATATTTGTTTTACATTTTTCATATCAGTTTATATCATAGATTCGGTAGAAGTTCAACTTCCTGTCAATGTCAGTTAATCTTATCTTAATCTTATTCAATATAAAGAGTTCTCGAATAATGTTTGAACATGATTGTAATTCAATGATATAATTAAAATTTATGCCTTAAAAACAACACGTTTTTATCGAAAAATATTTCCAAATTACAAACAACAAAATGCAAGCACACTTGGCAAATTTATTCTTGCTATTAATATATGCGTGTATGTATATAAAAATATAAATCACTGTAATTTACGTTTAATACTTACTACTGATAAAAATATATTAGAAATTACTAGAATACAGGATTATTAGAAAAAAAAATTGTTAAACTAAACTTTGATAAAATCAATTAAAAACCACTTTTAACAGTCATACGCTTCTCTCTTATATTACAAACTTATTTAACTTCGGTTTTAGCAATTAGAATATTTCCAGTAATATTTGAAGTGAAAAACAGTTCAAATAAGGTCGCGTTTAAACTCATTTTAATTACAAGCACGTCATTTATCCATTAATAATATTTTCACGAATATATTAATGAAAACCAAATCGTTATAAATGTCGCTTTTACGCAACATCAGTTTTAACCGTCATACGTTCCTCAGAAATATTTATACAAATATGTTAGTTTTTTATTTACTATATTAATATCTTAGAAAAAATGTCAACAAGCTATTCTTAACTCATAACTTCATATTTTAAACAAATGTATCAAATGAAAGTACAATTAGAACGAAATCAAACATTTTAAGTATCTAGAAACAGAAAATAAGTGAATTTTCACCCAAGAGGCTACAAGAGTTAAGGAATGATTATTTACAAAATGCAGCTAGTGTTTATAATTGAAAAGTTAATGTTAAAACGAAGAATGTAAAAGAATGTAAAAGAAATACAAGTTGCAGCAGTAGTATGTACATTTACACTCCGCTCCACAAGTCATCGGACACTTAACAAATTTAGAATCAAGAAAAGTTTATGTTGTATTCATAATACAGTGGATCCGATTAATTGGGATGCCTTTTAATCGGAACCGTCGTTTATTTGAAACAAATACTGAAAAACGTAAACAAAAACTATTGTTTCCAAGTTGCTTACATGGAACATACTGCTATTTTATTAGGACAGTTTACGATTGGAAATACAGTAAAGCTTGTTATGAAGCAGTATACTGATTGGAAGTGTTTATTTATTTATTTTTGATTACTTATTAATGTTATCTTATTACTTATTGAATTCAATTATATAATATAAATTAAACACATATTCGTATTCAAGACCGAACATTACGTATGTTTTTCAATAAATCGTTTTTGATTTTATTTTTTTGTTCGTTCAGATTTTGTCTGTTAAAATTTGCTTTATTAGGACAGCCGCTTAACCCTTAAATGCATGATTTAACCCTCTATAGCCCGAATTTTGTCTGCTTATTGGAGAAAAAATTACGATTGATTACAGTTTTTCACTTTGATTTGAAAATGTTTGAACTAATAATTACTGTAGATGGATCGTGGTGTCGCTACAGTAATACAGTAGTCAAATTTAATAGTGCAGTGATAACTAAAGAAAAGTAATTTTTTTAAATATAGATACATGAGTTTGTAACTTTTAAGTCACACGGTCCCATAGAGGGTTAATCATTTTATTAAAAGAAAATGTTTTTATGTCAGCAAGTTTGTGAATAAACAGACAAAAATAGTGAGAAAAATTATTTATTTACTATAGATATACAAAAGAACAAAAAGGGTTTGTACCCTGCAGGGTACATCATGCATTCATGGACTATCAAATTTTTATTTTGTATAGAAAAGTAGAAAGCAGTTTTTCTCTTTATTACAACATAAATAAGTTTTGCATTTTCCACAAAAAGAATAGAGCTTCCCTGTGCAATGCGGGTATTTACACCGTCCCTGAGCTTCAAATTGGGTGTAACCCAAAATGAGGCAAACGAACGAGGTAGTCGAGTAAAATGATGTAAATATTCAGTTTTAGCGGGATAAATGCCTCAAACCTGTAGCCATATGATAGCTGAGGCATTAACCATTGAATATAGTTATATAAAAATCAGCAACATGTCTCTACTTCTTTTTTATGATTGACTATACAGTTAGTACCCTGTGGGGCCCACCGTGCATTTAAGGGTTAATTGGGACAAATTAGTCTAGTCCGAATGTATCCCAATTAACCGGAATCCACTGTACGAAGCTACCATTCAATAATTGTTTACGTTATAGAGAATCTTAAATTATACCGTCTTTTTAAAATCTTTGTGAAAGTCCGCTTCAATAAATATTTTATTTAAATTTACAAGTGTCCGACATCTTACGGACGAGAACGTATAGGCCATAGGTGGGGAACGTGCGGCCTCTGTGAGTTTCTTATGCGATCTTCATAAAAGCAAGCTCTTGTATTAATTAATATTTAATTATATAGATTACGACAATTTTAAAATCAATAGAATTAAATATTATAAAAAAATTATAGCGGCCTCCTTTATTACTGCCTAATTTAAATATGGCCTCTAATGGTAAAAAGGTTCTCCACCCCTGGTATAGGCTATCAACTAGATTGTAGTGTACAGTAGTGGCCAATAAAATGCACCACTTCTGAAGAACAGAGTTTGTCAAATATTTAGATACATTGTAAGCTTTGTAGTTATATTAAATTGTATTAACGTGGTCTCTTAATAGTTTTGAACAATCTGATGCAATACGCCTGCGTTATATTGTTTCAGTTGGATTTGATTAGATTGGTTAAAAAATTCGTGCCGATTTTAACATGTAAATGAAAAGCAATTTTTTATTTTAAAAGGAATTATTTTTATTCGATAATGCATTGTCCATTTGAATTGTTAAGTTACCTTTTGTTTTTAAGATTTGAACTGAATTTAGTTGCATTTCAAAGCGCTGAAAAACAATTATTGCTAAAAACCGTACGAACTTATTGGCCAACCTTATATGTATATTATTTGTTTAACAGCTATGTATGATTGTCAATTTCGAACAATCATTCACAACTTATGGTCATGGCTCCTTATCAAAAGCTCACACAATGATGAAAGGTGCTGCAATTTCAGTACCCACTATTGTAATCTACACAGAGATGATTCCTAATAAAAATAAAGAAAATAAATAAATGAAAGTAAAAAATTAAAAAAAAAAGGTTTTCAATTGCTTGTCTAGCTTCAGAGTAAAATAACTTTGAATATGATATCGTATGAACATACATAAGATGTATCTTGAATGCTGTAATCAATTAGTGATATTTTTATGTTCAAAATCATTTTTTTTTTTAATATTTTCAATCATAAAATTTTATTCCCAATTTTTTACTTATTTTTTCACACGTAATTCCCTTGTCGATTATACTACGATTCACCGGACACCGGGTATATGTGTAGCATTAATTCTTCCTGAATAATTAGTTACGTTTATGGGTTTCATTGCGTGCCTTTGGTTTATTTAAATTCACATACATATATGTAACATTTCCTCATAACACACATATAAATTTATATTTGACATGCATCTAAACTTAATCATTTTTATGTAACGTCTTATACCGACCAGATTATATTTACTATACCCATTGTAAATCATTTTTATAACTTAGGTAATATTCGTGCTTATTCATTCACTTAAGCTACGGAATTTGTATTTACAAGTCGACACCATTCTTTGGAATTTATTTAATTAGAGGTTACGTTAGCAATAGCGATGCATCCTTATTTTTATTATTAACAACAATTTGCATTCAAGTAAACTGAAATAATAAAGGTATAACTGTAATTAAAAATTCGAATTGACACTTAACTGTCACTTGTCATTCTTCACTTATTGTTAGATCTTTCTCTCGTGTTTAATTATTTCCACAAATTATATACAATTTATGTTAGATATTATTACTTAAAATATAAAATGTTTTAAATTTTAGTTTCTGACACAGTTCTTCTTCTGATCTAAAGATTTTTCTTTGTCTAGAAAATGGCTTATTATTATACCTAATATTTGAATTTACTAAACATTTTAATAGTTTCAATGATTTAAATACTTTAATGCGTTTAAAAAATTATAAAGTTACAAAACGTGACACAAATAATAAACACTGTTAAAAAAAATTTCGTTTTAACAAAATGTATTTAAATAACAAAATAGCAAAAAACTAATTATTACATTGTATGCCCCTATTGATACCATACAACTTTTGTTTCAACTACTTTTTCATATACCAAATTGTTTACAAGTACTTTAGGTGGCACACTTAGGTGAATACCTTGTAATATAAGGTTATAATTAAGTGAAAGCGATGAAAGTATGTTTTGTAATGAAGAAATCTTCTATTTTATTTAATTATATTCAATAAAATGCTAAATTCTTTAAATATTTTAAACAAAATAAGCTTGTGACCAAAGAATCATTTACCTATATAGAATAAGTTATTTTGTTTTATAAATCGAATATGTAAAATGTTCGTGTACTTGTGCTTACTTGATTAAGCTTCAGAAATACGGAAACATAATCTACAAACATTAGATATGCTATATTTTCTCTTCTTATGTAATTCGCAATACATTTCATATATTCACGAGTACGAATATCTTTCTGAAACGTGATAATGTAAGTGTTGGAAATGACCCTATCACGTGTCCTTCAACACTTCCGTCAGGTAATTGCAAAAGAAATTATTTACTATCGAAATGTTTATCGGACTTCCTGTTTAGAAGAATGTAATCGCCAAAATATATCTCGTATCTGTCTCTTTTCGTTTCTCTACCGCATTTAGCATCGCATAAAACTTTATCATGCCAAACATAACGCGGAAGTCAGAACGCGAATATGTAAAATTATTTAGTTCACTGCCTTATTTGAATACTTTTATTTAAACATTTTATACAATATTTATTAAAATATTACCTCAGTTTACAATATCCAAAGCATGATGGGAATATAACATTTAATAATTGTTATCATCGTATCTGTTCTTTTTATTCAGATCTCCATTTCTCAAAATCATAATAAAATAAGCGTATAAATAAGAAATTTTGATTTACTTTATCGTTCTTCATAGATAAAAAGAAAAAAATTAATAAAAATATCGACATTAAATAGGAAATTTAATTATTACGAAAATAATAAATAAATTAGAGTTATTACAATTTTTATCGATCTGTTAACGCGATATACTTAAAAATTTAATTGTAAAAATTAACGATGAATACTGTTCTGAGGAACACACTACCTGTAATATAAACGTTATCAAATGTCAAATGAACAAAATTTTCGTGATGTCAATAAAATTTTTCCAAAAGAACATTCAATATTTTTTGTAATTTTTATCATGTTTACTTCAAAAATTATATATTTTGTGAACCATGAAATTTAACCTTGTATGTTTGATTCTAATTGTAACATTCT